>JASDQU010585695.1:63655-99777 GCA_032191745.1 Picea mariana | reverse complement strand
ACCAAATTGGTGTATGAGACCCCCTCTGCCTAGCGATCTGACTGGTAAAGTCTACAGAGGTATACATACCCTACCCCCCTTTGGATTTGAACTTGTGACCTCTTAGGAGGAAACACATGTTCTTAACCATTAAGCCCACTCGGGTTGTATATATATATATATATAATGTACTATCAAAACTTGTAAATTTTGGAAAATATTAGCATTTAATCATATTTGTGTAAAAAATAGGTGATATTTTAGCGAATTGGTGAATATGTTTTTCAAAAAATGGCCAAAAATTAGCCAATTGGCGAACTTTTTGGCCAAAAATTAGCCAATTGGAGAACTGTTTCCCCTAAAAAATACCTTGATTGTGACACCTATGAATCGTGACTTGATTCTTAGCACTACAAAATGGTATAATTGTGAATACATTATATGATTCTTTTTCTCGTACTATTCTTCAATGTGTATCTCATGTTTTTTTGGGGTGGAAATACTTGATGCATATATGTGATATTTTCAAGACTTATTATGTAGGAAGTAGTAGTGTTGATGATGTCACTGAGTTTTATTTTTATGATGTAAGAGCTTAAGCTCAAACTAGATTGGAAACTATTTTTTGGATATCTGGTTAAGTTTGTCTTTTTGAAAAAAGGATTCTGTTAAGGTCCGCAAAGCCTTATATTAAGGCCCTAACACTCATTTAATATGATTTTATTAGTTAGGTTAGGTCGGCTTAGTGGTAGGTTACAACATGCTCATGTTATCTCCTATTTATAATAAAGGAGAATCATTTGTATAAGCATCTCATATTGTCTTAGGAATTGGATATATTGTAAAAGGAGGTTTCCCCCTCGAAGTACATCATATTCATTGAATTTTTATCATTTTCAAGGCACTTGGTTCATAACATTTGGTTTCAGAGCATTGATCCTAGGGTTTTGCTGCTTCAAGCGAGTCATCTTAGAATTTTCACTATAACATTTTTCTAGGATGCCTCAGATAGTGAAACTTGGAGTTTACTCAAGATATGTATCACAGTAGTCTATTAAAAATCCTACGTTTTTTTTCATTATACTTTCGAAGATATAGCATATGGAAGATAGGGATTGTGTATTATCTTGAAATTAGTTTTAAACGAATCATCTTGCAATTTTCACTATATATTTTTTTTTGAGAAGTTTCAGACAAATAAATTTTTCGGAAACTGAGGAGAAATGTCATAGTACATGTTGTCAAAATTTTAGGTTTTGTTTTGTTATACTTTCAGAGATATAGTCCATGGAATACAAGGTTTGTGACTAATCTTGAAATCAATTATATTGGCATTTTCACTGTAACTTTTTTCAGTGAAGTTTCAGACTCTAAAATTTTGAAAATCCTGATTTGACATAGTGAAGTACATGTGGAATTTTTTTTTTATTGTAACTCATTATATTTTATGATATATTTCTTGTGGAAGTTAGGGTTTTTGCACAAGTTCTTTTCTGATGATTTTAGGAGCTTTTTTGTTGTTAGCAAGCTCATTTAAAAAAAAATAATTAGAGACATGTTCCAACGTCTTTAAATAACACAAGATATGTTGTTCACTGGGTAAAACTATGGTTGGGGAAGAATACATGCAGGAAATACACATGATTTCATGTGGCTGGAAACACATTGTTTTACACTGTTGGAAACTTATGTAACACATGTTAGTACCCCTTCGACTAGTACCACATTAGACAATACCTATAGATAGAATCTCACTTCCACATACCTTTGGGTATATAGGAATTCCCCTAGATATACTTGAAACCAATCTTAGATAATATATTCAACCATATTGTTGTTATAGTACACTGAGAACAACACTCGAGGAGCCCATTCTCTAGTACTTGGGTTGTCGGGTAGTACAAATGAGGGCACGGTTAAGCCTCCTTAGTTAGTTCCCTGATATATTTTGTCGAGTATTATTGTTTGACTCGACATGTATATCAGAGAACTATAGCACCTGGCACTCCCTTGTCGTTAGGACCTAGTAACTTTTTCCCAAGGCTTCACAGAAAAATCCAAAATTTACTTCACCAATTAATCCTCCAGAAAGATCCTAAGTAACTCATGAAGAAAATGAGGAGATACAAAACCAGATGTCCAAATTAGACATTAAAATCAACAAATTGAAGGATAGGTCAATGAAACAAGTTGATTTGAATAATTCTCAAACAAAAATGGAAAGGAAGATGGATGAAAATAAGGAACAAATGAAAACAAAGATGGAACAGATGAAAACAAATATGGAACAATTGGGATGAAAATTTGGAACAAATGGAATAGAAGATCATAGAATCCTTAAATGGGAGGTTCCCTAAAATTGATAAGGTGTCTAAAGGGACTCATGAAAATAAAGGTAGTATTCAGGTTGAACAACTTTCCAATAATATGAATTTTCCAAGGGGATTTAACTCAAATAATGGAGTTACTTATGGATGGTCTCCAAAAGGAGTGAATCTTCCCAAAGGATTTACATAGCAACTTTTAAAATTGAAATAAAATTATATCAATGGTATCAATGGGTAGTTAAAAGGAAGCTCCAATCTTGTCAGTATACTTGAGGTTTATTTACAAGATACTTAGAAGCACAATATGGGAAATTTTGGGAACAAGACTACTTTAGTTAATTGACAAGGATAGAGCTCTTAGGTGATATTGAAGATTATAATTCATAATTTTATATATTGGCCACAAGGTTGGATAACATAAGTGATGAACATTTATTGGAAGCTTACATGGGTGGATTAAAATAAGACATTAAACATGATATTTTCCTAAAACATCCTAAAAATATTATGGAAGCTATGCAATTTGCTCGTCATATTCAATCCAAGAATAAGGTTATACATAAGTATACCATTGGACTATACACAAGAAGCAGATATCGTTTTGGGGTTCATAAGACAAATGTACCTCAACCTACTTGAATATCACAGAAGGAAATGGAGGAAAGAAGTGCAAAAGGACTATACTTTAGTTGTAACAAAAAATGGCCAAAATGGCATAAATGTCAAGAAAAATCCATTCACCTTGGAAAATAATGATGAAGAAGAAGTGGAGGCATCTATACAAAGAAATGAGGAAGAACTTTTCAACTTAAAAGAGCGGGAAATGGAGGCAAAACTTGTGCACAAAATTGATTCAAACATGTGTGAAATTTGTGTTCATGCATTGGTAGGTTTTTCAGCTCCTCAAACCCTAAACATTGTAGGTTACAATAATAAGAAAAATTTTATAGTACCCATTGACTCAAGTGGTACCCATAGCTTCATTGATAAAATAATAGAATAAAGCCTCAATTTTTTTATATATCCAATGACAAATTTTCAAGTTTTGGTTGCTAATGGAGAGAGTATTGATTGTTGGGGAAAATGCCACAACATTAAACTAAGTATCGGAGAGTATAATTTGGAAGGCCCAATGTGTATGTCATTCACATTGGAGGTGTAGATGTTATTCTAGGGATTTAATGGTTGAGAACATTATGTAAAATTTCTACAAACTATACAGAATTATTCATGAGATTTGAATTGAAAGGAATTCAGTATGAACTCAAAGGATTAAAATATGGACCTTCTCAAGTCATCAACTCTCATAGAAAGGAAAATATCATAAAAAGGGGTAGAAAGGAAGTTGTGGTTAAACTTTATTCTATGGAAGTTAAGAAGGAAGATGAAAATATTCCATAGGAATTGAGATGCACCTTGGAAAAGCACTATAGGGTCTTCCAAGAAATTCCTAAAGGTATACCTCCATCCAGAGATCATGAACATCAAATCGAACTAATACCAGGAGGTACTCCTAATAAAATGCCTTATATATATTTCCATAAACAAAAGTGGGAGAATGAGGAAATAGTACAAGACATGTTGGATTCGGGTATTATTCAACCAAGCAGAAGTTCATTTTCAAATCCAATGGTGATGGTGAGAAGAAAGGATAATTCTTGGAGGATGTGTCCTAATTATAGAGATCTAAACAAAATCACCATAAAGGATAAATTCCCTATTCCAAATATTGATGAGCTATTAGATGAGCTTCATGGAGTGGCTTATTTTACAAAGCTAGATCTTAAATTAGAATACCACATGAATCAAATTAAGAAAATATGATATTCCCAAAACATATTTTAGAACTCATGATGGGCACTATGAGTTCTTAGTCATGCCTTTTGGGTTAACAAATAATCCTTCAACTTTTCAAATCCTTCTAAGCAAAAATTTTAACCTCAACTTAGAAAGTTTGTGTGGGTCTTCTTTGATGATATTCTTATCTATAGAAAATCACAGGAAGACCACATTAAGCATGTGGATCAAGTCCTACAAATTCTTGAGAACAATCAATTGTATATAAAAGGATCCAAATGTTCTTTTGGGAAACAAGAAGTAGAATATTTGGGCCATATTGTTTCAAGGGAAGGGGTTAAGGTGTGCCCTCAAAATATCCAAGCTATAACAGAATGGCCTACTTCTAAGAACATTAGGAGTCTTAGAGATTTTTTGGTGTTACAGGATATTATCAAAATTTTGTTAAGAATTATGCACACATTACAAGCCCATTCACATCTCTCTTGAAGAAAAATTCATTTGTATGGAATGAAGAGGCTACATTGGCATTCTCACTTTAGCAATCAAATCGTTGCGCGGAGGGGGTCCCTTGTCCCACAAACAAGGGGGTCTCATACACCAATTGGTGTTTGGCTTGGCCATGACCTTAAAAATAGATTAATTAATTAATTATAATAAAGGAGAATCATTTGTATAAGCATCTCATCTTGTCTTTTGAATTGGATATATTGTAAAAGGAGGTTTCCCCCTCAAAGTGGATTGTATTCATTGAAATTTTATCATTTTCTAGGTGCTTGGTTCATAATAGGGAGGATACTTGAATGCAATCCGCATTTGTATATACTGAATGAAAACCAACTAAGAATCCTCAAGGATTTTTGCTCCAATATGGGTATGACTGTTAATACTAATAAGACTAAGTTCATGATTATTAAATCCAATAAGATCCCTTATGATACCTTCGTATATGATAACAACAACTTGGAGGAAGTGACTTCATACAAATATCTTGGAATTGATATTCACCACAAGATCAATTGGAATTATAGCATTGAGAAAAGGATTATTGGGGGATGGGAAGCTTATTATGGGCTTGAAAACAATTGTAAATCAGCTGATCTTTGGAGTTGGGATAAGAAGAAACTCCTCTTTGAGACTCTTGTTATACTTGTTATTCTTTATGGATGTGAATTCTTGGGTTGTAGTATCTCTCGTGAATCCTAGAGAAAGATAGAGAAAATACAAAAGAATTCTATAACCTATAATCTCAAAATTAAAGGAAATACGCCCTTTTCCCATCATCCTCTTAGAAACAAGCCTCTCCCCCATTGAGAGCATGGCTATGACTAGATACCTAATGTATAAGAACAAGTTAAACAACATGTAAGACAAGAGGCTTCCTAAAATTGCTTCAAAATCGAGTCATAACTACCATCGATTCAAACGAGGATGGCATAAAGATGCCCGGTCTTGGCTAAACTATTGGGGAATCATGGAAGACACCATTTTGCAGAATAAAGATACTATTAAAAAAAACGTCAAATCAAAATTTAAGGAAAAAATGTGGTGTGATAAAGAGTTAGAGGAAAAAATAAAATTAAGGTATTATAAGAATGTAATAAACCCCAATCTAGAAGATCAAAATTATCTACCTGTTTTGCCAAGTGTAAAGAAAAAAATAAGCATTGCTAAGATAAGAACAAATTCTCATGAGCTCCATAGTGAAACTGGGCGTTGGTCAATTCCTAAAACGCCATGGGATGAAAGAGTGTGACACTAAGAAGGCTGAAGATGAAAAGAATTTTCTCTTAGATCGTCCAGCCTATACCCATATTAGATCTCATTTTCAAAATATTTGTCACGCTACCAACCTTCCTAACCTCTTAACTCGACAAAAGTATGGCCATCTTGGAAAGCTTCTCTTAATGCTTTTCGAGCACATAAACAAAATTCTAAAGAATCGCAGGTAATCACTTACTCTCTTAAGGTCCAATAGACCAATTCGGTCTTAGTGGACGTTAATCATCATCATCATCATAATAATAATAATAATATTAGTTTCAGTTACATGAATGAAATTTAAAATTTTATTTTCCAAGGAAAAAAATAATTGCAAGAATATATATTATGGTTACAATAAAATTCAGAAGTTGCACAAAGACAATGAAGCTGATAAATTTATGCCTTCAATCAATCTTCTTATCCCTAAGAAAAGAAACATATTTTTTTTTTGTAAATAAAATTTCAGAACCTTAAATCAATAACAATTGTATGTTGTACATTTACACATGGTAGCCACATGTTCCACCATAGAAGGGAAACTAGAATAGGTGGCTACATATTGTTTAGACCTTGACATATTCTTTTGAGCTCTAGCCTTGCTGGAACTGAAGTGCTTACACACAAAAAAAAACAGTGTATCTGAGAAATCAAAAGTATGCAAACCAAGTTTCGCATTCTTCCACTAAGGTTGGCTATATACAGAGTCGCCATGACTAAAACTACACAGACATAATAAGAAAAAATTGCTAAAGCATCTATCTTGTTGTCGTGGTAAATTAGANGTTGGCTGAGGAAGCTTTGTGAATGCACCAGGTCATCCTGCTTTTACTTAATCTCGAAGAGGGGTTGAAGGTGCTCCTCTACGAGACAGTTGGCGATATGTTGAGGTTGATCCTCCTCCTCCTTTCCAGTCTCGTTGCCGTCCCCTGTGGTGATATCCTTGTTTGTTCCTGCATTTTTCTCCAGTTGCCATCTTATAGGAATCTCCTCCTCCACCTTATAGCTTTCGTCGTCGTAGTAGGGGTCACCAGGCTTGACGATGGGCGTGGGGAAAGAGTTTGGTATCCAGAGTGAGACTCTCGCCCAAGGGTGGCACCTCCTCTTTTACTTCGCTCGGGTTGTGAAGCAAAGGTGGACACGGGGGATAATGAGCAGTGGAGGAGGTCGTCTCCAATTTGACCCTGCTAGCTCCAAAAAACTGGAGGGGAGCCGACTGAGTCCTCTAGGAGGAGTGACGAGGGCTGGCGAAGTGGGCGATGAGCGCTCTTTGAGAGGGGGTAAGCTTGTTAGCCCAAGAGAGGGTGTTGTTGTTGCGAGCACCCCTCTTGGGCTTTTCGCGCTCTCGGGGCATGGTGGGGGGGATAGGGAGGTGGAGGAAGGAATGAATGAAGGCTGAGGGAAGATGCAAGGAGAAATGGAGGGAAACAGAGAGTGGAGTGGAGGGAGGTAGAGAAGATTCCACTGGTTCGCGAGGAGAGGTTACAGAGAACAATGATGCAGGAGTTTTCGTGAGAGTCGAGGAGTGTTGCAGGGAGAGTGCACCAGGATGGGAATGGAACGAAATGAGCCTGGATGCCTCTCTTTACCCCATGAAAGCCTGAAATGACCTCTGCATCCGTCATTGAAGTCGGAAAAGACCTTTGCGTCCCCCTGGTATGCCCTGCCTGGCTGGTTCGCTTGCCCAATTTCCCAGCCAGGCGCACTAACATAACTCCTCTCATGGTGTGAACCATGGAGGAGTTAATGTGTAAGGGCTGGCGTTCGGGGTTAATAATTCCCCAACTGCCCGGTTCCAGTAGTCCTACGTCTTTCTCCAGGTGGCACCCCATCTGGGTAAAAAAAGAAAATTCAAGTGAGTCAATCCTACTAAATAATTTGATATCTATATTATTTGACATAGTGAAATTTTAAATGATATTAAACTTTCATTTACAAACATGGAATGATTTTTGGATATTTATATTGATGTAATTGAATAGACTAAAAACCTTGATCTTCTACATATTATTCAACAATATATTGATTTCATTTAAAATTGCAACTTAATCAATTTGTTTATTAAATTAATACGATGGAATAGAACAAACTCAACATAGAAAAGAGAGCAAGATTAGTCACTTCTCCTCATGATTCTCAAGTTCTTTTGGTGCCAAAGAAAGAAGGGAATTAGTTCTTTTGGTGCAAGTGCATATGGAAGCAATTGACAAGCGAAATTTTAGGGGTGAAAATTTGCTTATAGGTGAAATAAGGGGTTTTGATTTTTGATTGGGCGAATTTTTTTTTTGTCGTGGTGCTTTTTATCATTGAACACCCAATTTATTTATTTTTGAAATAAGGGGTTCTGATTTTTGATTGGGCAAATTTTTTTTTTTTGTCGTGGTGCTTTTTATCATTGAACACCCAATTTATTTATTTTTAAAATATGAATAAAGGGTTAGCAAAAAAATTTCACACCTGAAATTTGGAGCTGCAACCTTCCTTTATTTTTAAAATATGAATAAAGGGTTAGTTCAGGGAAGGGAAAAAAAATAATTTTCACACCTGAAATTTGGAACTGCAACTTCCTTTCGCTGGATTTCCAGAAAAAATGGTGATTTCTTTTATTGATTTCGCCCTCCCCATTTGGTATATATAGGAAAGTTTGGGTGTTCGAATTCAATTGCTACTTTGTGCAGGTTTCTGGAAGGCTCGCAGAGCTGGAAAGCACAATAAATGTTGGCATTTGCCATCGATGTGTTGATGACAATTGGATATCAGTTTGAACAGTGGAATCTTTTGGTAATGATACCCTTTCAAGCAGAATGCCAGGTTCATGTTTGCATGGTGTAATCTCCATTTCTTTTAGTTCAGTGGCTGCTCCTGTCTATTTTGTTAATCTTTTGTCAATGGAATAAATATTTGGAGTAATCTAGCCTTGTAATATTGTACAGTTTCACTTAAGCTGGCTTCTCTATCTTCTCAATTGGATGGAATTAACCCTAACATACTCAAGTCCAAAATTTAGCACCTTTTGTAGCTTTTATTGTTGTTTTAGATGTTGGTATTTGATTGGTTTGATTTTCTGTTGCCCATGTCAAAAACTTGGAGACATAATTGAGATGGATTTTGGAGATTGCTATGTGATTTTGATGATTTCAATCTTCTCAATTTACTGTGGAATCATCTGCAATGAATTCTTTTCAATTCCCTTTAACATTTTTGGTCCATTTGATGTTTCCTGCAGATAATGAGGTTGGATTATTATGTGTTAGATTATTATTTGGTCTGTTGTTTATATCTACACATCTTTTTTTTTTTATATAAACCTTTTCATGCCATCTTTACCTTAATGTAAAGGGTTTCCATTACCACAAATTATCCAATGGATTAAGTCTTAGGGATATGTGTACTCTCTCTCAATGGATTAAGTCATGTCATAGGGATATATGTACTCTCTCAGTTATAGGACATCAATTTTTGTATACAATCTTACACTCAACACTGAGGTTAGGTTTATGATTTATTTCTCCTTGTTGGGTGAGAAGTTACCCAGCCTTTGTTTATGATTTATTTCTCCTTGTTGGATGAAAAGTTATCCAGCATTTGTTTTCTGTGTCTAATAGCATTTATTGATTTGAGAATTTTCAAAAGATATTTAATTGATGAAGGTTAAATGTTCTACGATTTTGATATTTTCTGGTTTGTCATTACTGGAATCCTGTTATAAAATCTTTGTTGAAATTGTAATTTTGGATTGTTGAAATTGTTGTTTTTAATGCAGAAATGGATGTGGCATCCTCGAATAACCTTTTTTACAACCTAATTTTACAATATTAACCAATTGATGTCTGCAATTTCATCAAATCCAAAATTCTTCTTACCAAATTTCAGATCAAAATATACTTTGCCTTATTTTAAGTAACATGAAATAACCAATTTATAGAACTTATAGAACGTTTAAACTACCACTATGTTTAAACGTTCTACCCATTTATATATAGAACGTTTAAACTACCAGAAGCACGGCTGTATAAATGGGTTTGGAAGCAAGTGTAAAAGGGGTGTATAAATGAGTTTGGAAGCAAGTGTGAAAGAGGTGTGGGCGCAGACGGTTTCATGGTTTTGGGATTCGAACATGTATCAATGTGCATATTTTCAAAAGAAAGAATAAAAACATAATATCGAAATGATAAAATAGAAAGAGGCATCCATAATCAATTAATGAACACATATTAAAGACTATGAAAATGATTGGTTGGTTCACTGTTCAACATTCTATTCCTCAAAGAGCTTTAAGGAAGTTGGTTGTATTTTTCCTCTGTATGGAATGGAATGTGAAGATTCCTATCCACGTGTATAACATATTTTTCCTTCGCTAACCCCTATCTATTGCTCTCCACATGATGAGGGATGGATCACACGTTGTACTCTCAATGCAATTTAAGAAAATTGACATGACAATCAATAACACCATCCTTTTTTATTAAATTATGATTAGCCTTCTTTACTATGAAAAACTTTTTTTTAAATATAGGGCTATTTTGCAATGAAAAAGGTGGGGGCATAGTGGAAAGGCCAACATATATGGTGAAAATCACTACCTCAAATGTGGCAGAAATACATATTGACTTCTAAATTATATTAATTTGCATTTGATTCTTTGTAAACATATTAATTATCTTTAATACAGAAGATAAGGGTTATATGGTTATGATGTAAGGGAGTATAATCAAAAACATATATACAATCATTAAATTTGGTTGGCCACCAAATTGTTATTCAATGAATCTTGGTTGTGATCATCTCAATTTCAATAGTTTTTAATAGAAGTCTTGAGGAGCAATTTACCGTAGTTGTCAATCTTAGTCTTATGGTCAATATGCCCTTGACAATCTATCTCCTCCTTTGGACAAGGCTAGCACAACTATATCAATCAGATCTTATTTTTTGTTATGTAATTGACAACTATTATTATCAATGTCTCTTGTAAAAATTGTAAAATTAAAATTATGATAACTAAAATATCATCCTTTTCACAAAATATCTTCAATAAGGGATCTTCTATGTCAATGAAATTGTGTATTCTCTTACCAACCCTTGTAAAAAAGGGTAAATAATATTTTGAATTTAATGTATTATTTGTTTGAGATGTGATCATTCTTGTCAATTTTGATAGAACTTTGTAAAATATTGATACAACTCTTTTGATCACATTTGGAGCAGCAATATTTTTTACTCATGTAGGAATTCCAAGCCATCAAAAACTCTAAAATTTATCCTATAGGAAGTAGTTTTGTTGTCAAAAATGATCAAAACATGATCATTCTCCTATTTTGGATCAGGTTGGATTCATTGGTGGGATCCTATTGTGCAAAGGACAACACAATTTCTTTGATGTTGGGCGAGAATGATAGGTTGGAAGTGAAAAGCATAAGAGTGATATCATAGAGAGTAGTTAGGCCAAGCTAGGCAGCAACTAGAGATTGATTTTTTCTATCTATAAAAAAACTCTAGATCATAAATTCCTTATTCCTCGGAGGAGTATTTGAAGAATACAGATCCAAAGGAGAGCTAGAATCAGGGCCAAGATAAATTGTTATAAAGATGGAGAAGAGGTGGCATCCAATACTTAAATAAAAATCAAGATTTTGAAGAGATTTTAGTTCTTAAGAATCAATATGGAATCCAAACAAAAGATGAGAAAAAAATAACTAGATATTTTTATAATGACTTCCAAAGGATCATTGTCTTAGGATGTGATACTCATATAAATAAGGCAAAGGAAGCTATTAGGCATTTATTGTTGCATATGGGTCATCATTCAATGCTCAAGGGGATTTCGCAAAGGGTGAATCTCTAAATGTGGATAGCCTACTTATGTTGAGGTTTTACTTATACAGCTAGCAGTTACAATTCTTCTTTATTACTATAATCATTTAGCACATTAGCTGCATAAATAAGATCATTGAAAGAGAGGCAATCAAAGAAACAATAGAGACACACAAATTATCCTAGGAAACCCTCATGGAGAAGAAAACCCAGCAAAACTTCCTCAATATAGATAGACCAAAAACAAAGTAGAAGATCCTCCTCTACTCCTTCACTAGGAAAGAGTAGCGCACTACTTAACCAAGAGATACCAAGACCTAGACCAAAACCCTCCTTGACGTCACCCCTAGTTGTAGTAAGTTCTCCTCCAAGACTTGCACACTACAGAGCTAGTTTGTGAGTGTGTCCAAATGAGGCGTTGGCCTCCCTTATAAATAGTGTTCTGGCCAGCCTATAATTAGGTATGGTTCGACCTGTCACTTTACCCTTTTAATTTACATTTAATTTTCAAGGCACAAAAGGGACGACTTTTACAAAGGCACAATAGGGCCTATTAATAAATATAATATAATAATATTATTCAACATTCCCTCTTAGGTCCCCCTTAACAAGAAGGGTATTATATGGACAATATCAATAAAAACTAAATGGACTCAATACAACATCATGAGGAGGAGACATCGTCATCGACATCTGGAACACTGTCTATCATATCTATAGGTCATCGGAAGTTTTTCTCATCATCAACATCAGTAGAAACTGAAGATCATCATCATTTGCAGCGTAGAGTTGGAGTAACATCGTCATCATCAGCAGCACGAAGTTGGAATATCAACATCATCAATAGCATGAAGTTGGAACATCAACATCAACAGCACGAAGCTGGAACAACAACATCAATGGAAACAGAATGAGACAGGAGCATCAACAACAGCAACAACAACAATTGTGGGAACTCCGACAGATCGTCTTGTTAGCACTAGAAGTCACACCTAGATTGTTGTAGGTGTAAGTCTAATACCCATCAAAATTTGAATAATTAAATCAATTTTATTGTTGGTGGATCAACAAGAAAGAGAAATAAAGAGGGAAACAGACTTTTTGCATAGACATTCAATTGAGCATGGAGTCATAAACACCCTACAGATCAAAGGAAATCAAGTTGCATACCAGACAAAAGGGATATATAATGATGAACATAAGAATGGAGTAGATTACACTAAACAAAATATTCATTAAGCAGTGATCCTCTCTGCAAAATGAATTAAAATAACACTTGAACATAAATAATGAAAGGAGGCAATCACTGCAAATCCTTTGCAGCTCATGAATCCTTCTACCCATGGACAAACATTTATATTCAATACCTGCAATATATTCAATCAAGAGGATGACAAAAGAAATGGAAAAAAAATACAATCTCATAAACATCTCTCATAAATATTTGATGGCAGGAAATGTGATTACAAACAGGTCCTCGGGCTTACAATTAAGCAGCTAAACTGCTCCTCAAGCTCTCTCCTCTCTTGGATCATGAACTGAACCTATTCATCAAAAAACAACTTCTATCTATAGTGTATCATTCCTTCCTACTCTAAAGAGTTTGAATCCCAAGTGGTTTCATTGAATTTATTTTTCTCTAGGAGTTGTTACAACAAGGTAAAATAGAAAATCCACCTAGCTCCTATTTTTTTGGATCTTGCCTATTGTGATAAATGCCTTTTGAAACATGTCATGTTGCTTGATCTAGTGATAGAAAACATGTCCCTCATGTCCAAATACCTCCCAGGAAACCATTCAAACCCCCTCAAACAGGTGGCATCCCTCCTACAACTTGGATTTATCAGATTGGTAGAGTTTGCAACGCAATTTCAGGATTCCCTGCTAACCTTCATGTAGGTGACGTTTTCAACTTTTCTCCTAAACGACAAACTGGGTCGAGATGATTTTTGGTCAGCAAGTCAATGATATTATGATTCATCTCCAAAAAAGATTTAGAACCCAGATCGACATTTAAGAGTTATGATAAAAATACGACTTTGTTGTGTACTAATTTGTTGCAGACTATTTTAATTTTAGTAGTTCGCAGCGCCTTTGCAAGATGTGTTGCGACCTTTCCTGTAGGTTTCATTTTGTCTTCAAAACGTATCAGTTGCGGCCAAAAATGTGCAAGAAACCTTAAAATACTTTTTTAATACCTGCTACAACCTCAAGGTGTCCTCTCTACATATTTTCACAAAAGGCTAGGCAGTTCACCTTCTGAAATGCCTCTCTAAATGATGGATCTGAATTGAGCAGTTGCAGGTCATAAGGCTCAACCCTGACAAAATATCCTCCTTTATAAATTTTCCTTCCTCGTTGACTATCCATGATATTTGTTTGAAAACCATTTACCCTTTTATAACAGTTGTTATCAGATGTATGATGAAAATAGGAAGATTTAGGGTTTCTGAATTGAATTTTGCACAATTTAGGATTTATTGAATGAAGTATCTATGTACAACAATAGTGTGAAAATGAAAGAATTGAAATTAGGAGATGAGAGGAAAGAAAAAAATCATAAACTGGATGAGGGTGCAATCAAGAAAAAAATCGTGGCAATTCTGTGTAAAACAAAGGATTCGCGGCGCGATCCTTTAGTTTGCAGTGCACAGTCGAGTTTGGAGCACACAACTTTAGACTAGGTTTTAATGAAAAAGGTTTGAAAAATTCCCAAGTCTGAAAAGGAAAATGACTTAGAAAAATATAAAACCCCAGACCTGAGTGAAATCACAGTCAGTGAGGGTTTTGTCAAGTGAGAAAATAGAGGGTTTGCAACACCTTCAATGCATATCATTTGTAGCACTAATCAAGAAAATTAAGTGGATAAGGTCATGGCTACAAGAACTAGCTGCAAAATGATATTATTGGTATAAAGTAGGAAACTGGATCTACAAGGGCTTAAGATACAAATTATGTAGGTTTTTTTTACCAGTGTAAGAAGTTTGCAGCGCAAATGTTATGCAACAGTTTGTTGCGCGTAGAAAAATCATAGCGACTAGAGTCCAATAGATAAAACCTTCAAACAATGAATTTGATTATTAAACAAGTTACCTGGTATATCTAAAGCTTAAACTGTTGTCTCATGAGTTAAACTAGCAGTTTCTTGGAAGCCTTTAATCCACCTTCATCTGCTACAGGCAATTCGCAGCGCCATAATTCAAACCAATTTGCAGCACACTATATTCAAATTGATAAACCTGTTTCTTGAAACTGACTTGAAAAACATGATGAATTAAAGGCACTGAAAACAATAAGATACCCCTTTCCATGTTTCCAAAGCATAATGATATGTGATTAGTGCATGAGGTACTTTCTTGATTCACTCCGAACTTTCAGGTGAGTTTGGAGCAAGTCTATTTGACACTTGATTTGACCCTCAAATAGTTAAAAACGACACAATGAACCTTTGTACACGCCTTTTCAGACAAGACACGTGATAATGATGAGTTTTAAGACCTAGGGTGTGACCAATACTTACCCCTATTTCTCATAAAACATAATTTATTGACATAAAACATGACTCAAAACCTAAAATAAAAGACCCTATGACTCAAACCTAGAAAATTTAAAAAGTTGACCCATATACATCCTATGTGCTAACATATGGATCCACAGAGGATGGAGAGATCCATGTGAGGCTCCAATAACATTGCAGTTCCAGTGCTTTATCCATTGGGCAAGGAGTCTTATTGTTGATCTACTACAAACCAAGAAACTAAAAGAAACAAAAATGATGGTATGATGAGCTTATTCCCCTACTTCTAACCTGATCTTTGAGATGTTTGATCAGGTGAAATAAAAAATCCAATGCAGCCATGCAAGGACCTTGTCTACTGATTGAATTCATTGCATAACCCTGCTTAATGGAAATTCAAATTGAAAATTAAATCCAATCTTAAAAATCATCCACTTTGAAGAACCAATTCCACGGACTGATTCTAGGTAAC
Organism: Picea mariana; assembly: GCA_032191745.1. Lineage (NCBI taxonomy): Eukaryota > Viridiplantae > Streptophyta > Pinopsida > Pinales > Pinaceae > Picea > Picea mariana. The sequence goes on along the minus strand of JASDQU010585695.1, from coordinate 84,113 downwards.
TCGTCTCTTTCTCTGATGTTTCCAACAGAAATGCAAAAGGATCTTGAAGAATATGTATGAATACCACTTTTTGATCGATAAAAAGGAAAGGATAGCATGTGTCTATAGTTTCTTCATGTTCACATGTATAGAGTAACATACAATCTTCTTTCTTCGTTGTATCCTTTTCTTCAAATGTTGATGGTTATTGTTCTAAGTTTTCGAATGCAAGATCATTCTCAGAACAAATGGAAACAATTTGATTATTTTCCTTATCATGCATTTCAACCTCAATAAAACTCTCCATATATAGAACCATAGGATCACTAAGAACGTGGAAAGGTTGTTGTTGACTTATAATGTTATCATTATGTTCCAAAAAACTTGTGTGGTTTTTCAGCTCAACTCTCTATGCTCTATAAGCAACTTCAAATTTTTATTTTGAAAGCTTAAATGAAGAAAATCATAAGGGCAATGACTTACCTCCAACAAAGTCACAATTTTATCTATGATCCAGGTCATAAATGCCATAAATGGGATGATTTCTTTCATAAGACTGTTGAAAAGAATCATTTTCTGAATGAAAGGATATTGTTGATGTTTTTTGGAAATCATCCTCATCATAATCATTGTACTCATCATATACAGGCAAACCAAAGGCTTCTTGGATATCGTAAATAAATAAATTAGAGAAAAAAACTTGCTCCTTAACAGGTTTCTCTACCAACTCCTTCTCATGGCATCATTCTTGTTCATGTCCATTGTCATATTTTTTTTCATTACATTCCTCATCCTTAACTTGATCTGAAAATTTTCCACAGGCTCTGAGATTATCCTCAACCTCTTGAGCATCAATGAACATTTGTTGCAAGGTGAAAAACCTCCTTTCTAGGAGAAGAAGAGACAAATATGGATGAAGATTTGTCACATAACACAGTCTAGCAACAGTTTCAGGAGGTCGGATATCTAAAGGCATGTTGCAATAAAAACTATAAAATATCATGTTGAAAATAGAAAGAGCTTCATCCTCCCCTCTTTTCAAATCATAAAACTTGGCTAAGTATTGGTCGAGAGATTTGTTCTCTCCCCAGTACCTTGAAAATGCACCAAATAACTCAGCGCACGAACCAATGGAACCAACCTCTAGACTTTTAAACCACAAAGCAGCATCTGCAACCAAAGATTTGGAAAATAACCTCATAACAACATCCTCATCCATGATTTCCAAATTGTCAATGACATTCTGAAAATATCCCAAATGATTCTCAGCTATAATATGATCTTCTCCAACAAAAAGAGGAAGATATTCTAAAAACTTGGGAGGGTAAGGATGAAAAGTAGATGGCAATTTTAAGGGTTTAAACATTTTTTCTCTTTTTCTAGACTGAACATCAGTAGGTTGAAAGTGAGGTTCAATGGATTGATTGCAAATTCCAGTAGTGGTGGTAGAAGACGGTATTATGATCAGAGAAGATGGTGAATCAGATGTATCATTCACATGGTTACAGGGTTGATCATATTCAGGAAGGATTTGAATACAAACATTGTTCTCATATGTTCCAGATGAATCACTAGGGTCAACATCAACTATGTAAGAAGAATGTATACCTTCTTCTTTCAAAGAGGGATATACAGTATTAGCCTTATGGTCATCAGAGCAAACAAAGAAAAGGATGAGTCTCCTGATATATGAAGGAAAGGATAGGAAAGAACTGATAAAAAAGAATACAAGATCTTGAAGAAAACTTATATCTTGATACATGGACTTCCTATGTCTTCCTTCCATTTTATTTTTTAGCTCGTTCCTCTATGGATTCCTGTAACTTGATTTTAATCACCCGCAAGTTCTTCAAATATGTCGAGTCTCCATGGTGAAAAAATGCAGTTTGTTCTGTCACCAATCCTTGCTCACCATCAAGAACTGGTAGTAATCTTTGTCGTACATCCCAAGGAATATCTTCAACTTCATCCCCGAAAACGGTGCCAAAAATGTTAGCACTAGAAGTCACACCTACACTGTTGTAGGAGTAAGCCTAATACCCATAAGAATTTTAATAATTAAATCAATTTTATGGTTGGTGGATCATCAAGAAAGAGGGCAACAAACTGTCTGCAGAGACATTCCATTGGGCATGGAGTCATAAAAAACCTACAGATCAAAGGAAATCAAGTTGCAGACCAGAAAAAAAGGGCTATATAATGATGAACAAAAGAATGGAGTAGATGACACTAAACAGAATATTCATCAAGTAGTAATCCTCTCTGCAAAATTAATTAAAAGAATACTTGAACAGAAATCATGAAAGGAGGGAATCACTGCAAATCCTTTGCAGCTCATGAATTCTCCTATCCATGGAAAACCATTGATCTTCAATACCTACAATATATTCAAGCAAGATAATGACAAAAGAAATGGAAAACAAATAATACAATATGATAAACAACTCTCATTAATCTTTGATGGTAGAAAATGTGATTACAAACAGGCCCTCAGGCTTACAAATAAGTAGCTAAACTACTCATCAAGCTCTCTCCTCTCTTGGATCATGAACTGAACCTCTTCATCAACAAAAAAACTTCTATCTATAGTGTATCATTCCTTCCTACTCTAAATAGGTCGAATCCCAAGTGGTTTCATTGGATTCCCTTTTATCTAGGATCTATTACAACAAGGTGAAACAGAAAATCCACCTAACTCCTATTTTTTTGGATCTTGTCTATTGAGATAAATGTCTTTTGAAACAGGTCATGTTGCTTGATATGGTTATAGAAAACATGTCCCTCATGTCCAAATACCTCTTAAGAAACCATTAGAACCCCTTCAAACAAGTGGCATACCTCCTACATCTCGGATTTATCGGATTATTGAGTTTGTCGTGCAATTTAAGGATGCACTGCTAACTTTCCTGTAGATGATGTTTTCAACTTTTCTCCCAAACGCCGAACTGATTCAGGCTGATTTTTTGTCAGCAAATCAATGATATTATGATTCATCTCCAAAAAAAAACATAGAAGAACCAAGAATGTAATTTAAGAGTTATGATAAAAATACGACTCTGTTGTGTACTAATTTGTTGTAGACTATTTTAATTTTAGCAGTTCGCAGCACCTCTACAGGATGCGCTGCAACCTTTCCTATAGGTTTCATTTTTTCTTCAAAACATATCAATTGCGGCCAAAAATGTTGAATAAAACTTAAAATCCTTTGTTAATACCTGCTACAACCTCAGGGTATCCTCTCTGCATCTTTTCAAAAAAGACTAGGCAGTTCACCTTCTGAAATGCCTCTCTAAATAATGGATCTGAATTGAGCAGTTGCAAGTCATAAGGCTCAACCCTGAAAACATATCCTCCTTTATAAATTTTATTTCCTTGTTGACTATCCATGATATTTGTTTGAAAATCATTTACCCTTTTATAACAGTTGTTATCAGATGTATGATGAAAACAGAAAGATTTAGGGTTTTTTATTTGAATTTTGCACAATTTAGGTTTTACTAAATGAAGTATCTATGTACAAAAACAGTGTGAAAATGAAAGGACTGAAAGTAGAAGATGAGAGGAAAGAAAAAGATCCTAAACTGGATGTGGGTGCAATCAGGAAAAAATCGTGGCAATTCTGTGTAAAACAGAGGATTCACAGCGCAATCCTTCAGTTTGCAGCGCACGGTTTTAGGCTAGGTTTTAATGAAAGAGGTTTGCAAAATTCCCAAGTCTGAAAAGTAAAATGACTTTGAAAAATATAAAACCTCAGACCTGAGTGAAAGAACTGTCAATGAGGGTTTTTTCAAGTGAGAAAAAAGAGGGTTCACAGCGCCTTCAATGCATATGATTTGTAGCACTAATCAAGAAAATCCAGTGGATAAGGTCATGGCTACAAGAACTGGCTACAAACTGATATTATTGGTATAAAGTAGGAAAATGGATCTGCAAGGGCTTAAGATACAAATACTGTAGGTTTTTTTACCAGTGCAAGAATTTTGCAGTGCAAATGTTATGCAATAGTTTGCAGCGCGTAGAAAAATCACAGCGACTAGAGTCCAGTAGATAAAACCTTCAGACAACGCAATTGATTATTAAAAAGGGTACCTAGTATATATGAAGCTTCAACTATTGTCTCGTGAGTTAAACTGGCAGTTTCCTAAAAGCATTTAATCCACCTTCATCTACTACATGTAATTCGCAACACCATAATTCAAACCAATTTGAGGCGTGCTATATTCAAATTGAAAAACATGTTTCTTGAAACCGACTTGAAGAACGTGATGAAATAAAGGCACTAAAAATAATAAGATACCCCTTGACATGTTTCCAAATCATAATGATATGTGATTAGTGCATGCGGTACTTTCTTGATTCGCTACGAACTTTCAGGTGAGTTTGCAGCAAATCGACTTGATAGTTGGTTTGACCCTCAAATGGTTAAAAACGACATAAGGAGCCTTTGTACACCCCTTTTGATACAAGGCACATGATAATGATGAGTTTTAAGACCAAGGGTGTGACCAATACTTACCCCTATTTCTCCTGATGATGACCACTATCATGACACCAAGACTCTTACATGGACTAAGGTTAGATTTATTTACTCATGAAAGAATCAAACACAATTTATTGACATAAAACATGACTCAAAACCTAAAAAAAAAGACCCTATAAATCAAACCTAGAAACTTAAAAAATCTGACCCCTATACATCCTATGTGCTAACACGTCCATCCATACCTTATGGGATCTATCCAGGGATAATAAACTCCCCTAGGATATAAATCCTAACGAGTTGCCACACTACTAACCACAAAAAGTATATACATACATAGGAACTCCAATAGACCGTCCATATGGACCTTACGAGATCTATTTAGGGATGATCAATCCCATAGGATATAAATCCTAATGAGTTTCCCTGCTGGTGGTCAGGATACCATAGTATCATCAACGTCACTCCCCCTTTCGAGGGAATTCCTTTCGGACTATACCTAGCTTGTCTCAGAAGTACTCAAACTTCACATGAGACAAAGGCTTATTCAACACATATGCTACTTGCTCATATGTTCCAACACACTGGAGCTTCACAGCTCCCTTCTGTGCCATGTCACGAATGTAGTGGTATTGTATCTCAATGTGCTTCATTTTATCTTGGAACATTGGGTTCTCTGTCATCTTTATGCAACTCTGGTTATCAAAAAAGATCATAGTAGCATCCATCTCTAGGTCAAAATAGACTTGTCAACAACTTTTGAATCCATACATCTTCACAATTGGCGGAGCATGCTGCAATGTACTCTACTTCTGTCGTACTGAGAGAAATATTGGATTGCTTCATGTTTTTCCACGAAGTCGTGGTTGACCCCAAACTGAAACAACATCCTAAAGTGATTTTTCTATCTAAAGACCTTCCAGCCCAATCTGAATCAGTATGGCCATACAATTTGAAGTCATAATCTCCATTATAACAGAGACCATAGTCCAACATACCCTTAAGGTATATCATCACATGCTTTGCAGCTACAAGGTGAACATGTCTGGACTCCACCAGATACTGACTCAAGGTGTTCACAACAAATCATATATTTGGTATGGTATTCATTAAATACATCAATGAACCAATCATCTATATGTATAGAGTAACATCAACTATTTCTGACGAAGTATCAACCAATAACTTCAAATTCATCTCCATAGGAGTGGACATGGCTCTACAGTCCATCATGTTGAATCTATTCAGAATTTTCACAGCATAATTTCCTTGATTGAGAAAAATATTTTATGGGCTCTTCCATACTTCAAGACCTAATAAATAGTGCATCGGTCCTAGGTCCTTCAGTAACAAGCTTCTTCTTACAATCTGTGATGAGCTTTTCTTCATTTTTCAAGAATAATTCATCCACATATAGCATCAATATAATTGGTCCATCATTCTCAATATTGAAGTAAAGGTTGGGATCAAATTTACTCTTGGTAGATCCCAAACTCCTCAGAAAACTATCAATCTTGTCATACCAAGCTCTTTGAGCTTGCTTCAACTTGCAGACATGAGTCTTCTTATCCTGTACTTTGAAACCAAATTTTCACATCACATTGTACCAACCTGATATGCTTGCTCAGTTGCAACTCAATCTTCATAATCATGTGTTGGTTCTATGTGTTTTCTGCAACAAAACACTATCTATATTACTGCCTTAAAGTATGTCCCCTATTCTCTCTACAACTTGTTCCTTCTAGAACTGGGACTATGCACCTGCAACTACTTTTTCCAAAACTGAGATTGAATGCTCCATTCTCATTGTAGTTGTTGAACTCTAAGAGTAGCTCCTCTACTCCATCACAATGATAGATTCATTTGCTCCCTCTGAATCTCATACTGCATCGGCTTCTTTTAAAGGATCATGGTTTTTCTATATATAACTTTTTTTATTACTAGATCAAGTTTCTCGTAATAGTCTTATCCCTCTTGCTGGGAGAATCCTCTGGACAAAAAATTGGGCTTTGTACATATTTATATTGTTATCTGCAACATGCTTGATCTGTTAGATCAATATTGGAAGTCACCATCGAATTCCTTTCTAGTCTCAAGGAAAAATCTATATCCCAATCCTTTTGAATGCTTTCCTCCTCTGTCATTGAACAAAGGAATATTCCCAGGATATTTCACATCTCCTAGAAGTCTTTGAAGCTACGATCTAGTCTTCTCAACTCATGGAATTTTTTTGTCTGTCCTAGAAGACATCTATTTTTCCCATTTGAACCTCTTTGAGATCAAGCTCACTCTAAGTCTCCATGCTCCCTCTGAAGCTTGACTCCCTCTGATTATATATCATATTCAAAGCCATCTGCTCCCTTTGATATGGCACATCAATGCTATATGGCTTTGTGTCCTGCAAAGTGCCATGGGAACATGTTGGTCTCTTCCTGGTTATTGCATTGATTATGGGTAGGCCCTTCTATCTCTACTAACTCTTCCTGATGATTTGAAGAGTGATAAACTTCACTAGAGGGATTTTCTCAATTATCTTTGGATCCTCTTTATCCTCATGATGTGTCTCCATACGAGATGTTGTGTATCTAGAAAAAGTATCATCATCATCTTCTTCTTCTTCTTCTTCGGTACATGGACGTATACAGTCATGTATACAACTTGGATAGTCTGCTCCATGTCTCATATAATATGTTTCTTCCTGCAACCGTCACTATATCTCCCTCAATATTATCACATGTGACATGCCCGGAACAAGAGAAATAGGGGGAGAAACAATATACAAGAATAACACTCTTTATAATAATAATAAAAACAATGGTGAGAATGATTATCACAGTAGCTCCTTCATAGCTATCACATGTGACCTGGAAACAAAACAAGAATTTTCTCCTAGAGGAGATGTTATTTATATCTAGTAAATGATTACAGTAAGATTTTATCTCAACAATGCTCACATGCTACCAATTATTCAATAAAAAACTTTTCAAAGATTGCTATCACAACTATAGTGTTTAGCAGTTATCAAACTTGATATGTGTAAATTTGAATCTTATCAATTCAATCAATCAAAACTAGAACCTGGAGTCTTATCCTTGAGAATGACTGTGTTGATTTTCTTCTGAGTCTCCTTCACTCAAGATGAAAAGTATTTTCTTCAACAATACTGCAAAAGTGATTTTCTAGCCCCGTCATTTTGTTCTGCAACTTTTGCAGATCAAACACTCACAACCTGTTCTATGTACTAAGATAATATGTTTTCTTGACAGAAAATTGGGTTAGAGAATAAACTCTATAATCTCAACTTTAATCAATCCAGTACTTTGATTTTAATTTTGACCAATGATTAGTATAATAGTCATAACTTCAACATATCAAAATACAACCTAGATGTTCATAAGATTACAATAATTCCATAACAAATAGAGGCATATCAAATTAATCAAACCTAGGGTGCATTGTTCCTATGAATGTGTTGGATCTGAGATCCTTCCGGATCTATGATTATTGTTTAGACAAAAGATACTTTCTCCTACAAATACCCTTTAGAATAATGATACAATTTGAACATATGTAAGTACATACCTCTGAAAGTATCGGCAGGTAGTGGCACCATCCAACAGCAGTGGAAAGATTTAATGAACCTTTAAAACTTCAAAGGTGCTTCAACCTGTAACTTAAAGTTAGCTGGATATTTTCTAGGGTAAGGTGCACTAGGACAATAAAAATCAGTTTCAATACTTCACAAAAACTTTCACTACAGTTGGTATTGCAGCTGGTCCTGCCACTACAATTGGTGTTGCAATTGGCATGAAGGAATTAGCATGAAGGAACTAGCACTGCAACTGATATTGCAACTGCAACTACAACTACAACTTAGGGTTTTATGAGGAAACCCTAATTTTTCAAACTTCAAATTTTGAAATTATGATCCAGGGACTAGAAGTTCCCTCCTAGGGAGAGCTCCTAGATGTGGTTACTTCCCCCAATGTCCTCCTTAAATAGGGAAAACTTCACACTTATGGTTTATGCAAAAACCCTAATTCTACAGCAGTTGTAATACTAAAAATTGGATATGTGAGTTGGTCTCTTTCAGGCCTGCTCTGATACCATGTTGAGGTTTTACTTATAAAACTAGCAGTTACAATTCTTCTTTATTATTATGATCATTTATCACATTAGTTGCATAAATAAGATCACTGAAAGAAAGGCAATCACTGAAATAATAGAGACACACAGATTATCTTAGGAAACCCTCATAGAGAAGAAAACACAACAAAACTTCCTCAATATAGATAGACCAGAAACAAAGCAGAATATCCTCCTCTAATCCTTCACTAGGAAAGAGTAGCACACTACTTAACCAAGAGATACCAAGACATAGACCAAAACCCTCCTTGATGTTACCCCCAGTTGCAACAGGTTCTCCTCCAAGACTTGTGCACTGCAGAGCTAGTTTGTGAGTGTGTCTAAATGAGGCATTGTCCTCCCTTATGAATAGTGGTTTGGCCAGCCTATAATTAGGTATGGGCCGACCTATCAGTTTACCCTCTTAATTTACATTTAATTGTCAAGGCACAAATGGGTTGACTTTTACAAAGGTACAATAGGGCCTAATTAATAAATATAATATAATAATATTATTCCACATTCCCTCTTAGGTAGAATATTCTTCGAAGTTACAATATTTCAACACCTTGTTACCTCTATAAGTAATTGTGTCTTGTGATTCATAGTGATCTCTTAATAATGTATCAAGAAGCATTGAGAACAGATTTTATGTGAGACAATCTAAATGTATGCTTGGTCAAACTTATTCCCAAGGGGACAATAAGAGACATGATGAGAGGACTGAGACCAATCCATGCATATTACCTAAAGCTTTAGCTAACAATATTAAGTCTACTCCAATGATGTTAAGGACCTAACCTTCCTAATCCCTCACATAGATAGAATAATATGTTTTCTATGTAATAAAGGCTGGCATTAGTAAATAAGACGTATATAATGTAAGAAGACTTAATAGAAGTTTCCGCTTCTAGAAAGATATTCCTCTAGAATGTCCTTTAGAAGATAGAATTAGTACAGATAGAAGTAGAAGGCACGGGAAAGTAGTGTCTTGAGAAATGTTTGTAATTGATTTATGCTCTGCTATAGGTTTCCCCATTAAAGAGGCAAGTGAATTTGGCTTCCTATCAGTAAAGGTACCATCTTTGGTGTTATTGTTCTCTATATTCTGTTTTTTCTATTGGTATTCATCATAGTTACTATGTTCTACTTTGCATAATACATCTTACACCTTACAAGTGGTATCAAATCACATTCCTCTACAGAAATTTTGGGACAATTTTTTTTTTCTAGGTAGAGATGTCTATTGTTGGCGTCTTTAAAGCACAAAGATCTATCGTTCAGTGGGTAAAACTAAGGCTGGGGAATACTACATGTAGGAAAAACAAACGGTTTCACGAGTTAATTGAAATAAATTTTTCACCTTGTTGGAAACCTCTATAACCCATGTTGGTACCCCTTCAAGCAGTACTGCATCAGACTACACATGTACATGGACATCACTCCCACGTACCTTCGCGTATATAGGGAGTCCACTAGGTCTCTTGAAACCATCTTTAGATCAGCCTATCGACCGCCTGATTGTTATAGTGGTACCGAGAACAACACTTGGGAAGACTACTCTCTAGTACCTGGGTAATTGAGTAGTATGGATAAGGGTACGATCGGGCATCCTTGGTTGGTGCCTTGAGATATTGGTTCGAGTACTATTGTTCGAACCCATACATATATCAAAGAGTTATAACACAAGGAAAACCCTTTTCTATAGGAACCCTAAAAACCCTAACCCTTGAGAAAGGAATAGAACAAAACATAAATAGAGAGACACTTTTTTGCACGCAACCTTGCCTCCTGCATCTAGGTTGTGAAATTGCTACACAATTTTCCCTATTAACAATTTGGGCATTCTCTCACTACAATATTCTTCAGGCCGGAGTATAACTCCGTGAGAGTCATAAAAAAAGAGTATATTGGTCCCGCTGACACCCTTATTTATGACCTATCCCATTGGATTCCTCTCTCCACCTTGACCGTCATGGTACCCCTCACCTATAACCCCTTTTTTCTACGCGGACCCACCTGCCCACTTTCTACTTATTCCCAAATGGATCTCACATGTAACCAATAAATGTTCACCTTGATCAGCAACAATATCCAGAACAAGCGTAACATCCAAGATATTAATTCCAATATTGATACCCTCAACTCTGATATGAGAGGTGTGCAATAGTCCATAGACTCCCTTTCTACCCAGATGCACAACTTCTTGAGTCAACTCCATGGCCCTAACTTCTTTGTAAAACCTTCCCACAGGAAGATGTTGACTCTTCCCATTTCCAAGCCTTTCATTCCAATCACCTTCATCATGAACTATGTCTTCCCAGAGTTGAGGTGAACAAATTTGATGGCTCGGATCCCACAGGCTAGGTCACCCAAATGGAACATTATTTCTCCTTACATGCATTATTGATTATTTAGCCAAACTTCGTTATGGTGTCCTCTATCTGGATATTGAATGTTGGGAATGGTGGTGATGGCATAAAATATCACGCCAAAGGTATGTTTCTTGGACACAGTTTTTTGTCAATCTTTATGATGCTTTGACACTGACACACACCATTTGGGTCATTTGACCACGTTGAAACCGTCTAGCATGGTGGAAGACTTTATCGTTGCCTTTGAGCACTTAGCTTTCAAAACGGAAGGCATGTCAAATTCGTTATTTAGGGAATGCTTTATCAATGGTTTGAAGGATGAAATCTGAGCCCAAGTCCTAATGGCTCACCCCCAAGGCTCAGACTTGGTTGGAAGCTACTAAACAATCCAAGGAAGCACAACAAATTGTCCCTTTTCCAAAAAAAAAAACTCCTTTATTCCTCACTCTAGACCCACCAATCCCACCAATCCCACCCCTCTTTCCACTCCTCTCAAGATCCAGAAATTGACTCGGGAAAAATGGTTGAACGCCAACTCAAGGGTATTTACTATAATTGTAATGACAAATATTTTTCGGGGCACAAATGTAAGGAATAGAATATTTTTATGAAAATTTTTGAGGATGTTTCTGACAAGGGATTGATGTTCACCCTATTGAAGAGCTACCAAAAGCATATGATCCTACTCCACCCTATGATCCACTAGAAGTTGAACTGTTAATTTCATTGAATTCCCTTATTTGCTTCTCTGCCCCCCCAAACCCTAAAGTTAATTGGCTACATTAAGAAGAGGAAATTATTCATCCTAGTTGACAGTGGAAGGACCCATAATTTTATTGATCACCACATTGCCCAAGAAATCAATTGATATATCCATACAGTCAACAATTTTCAAATCATGATTGGCAATGGCGGTTCCATGAAATGTGGGGGGAATTGTGAAAATGTGCACCTACAAATTGGTCAATACCACCTGAAATCTCATATGTTTGCTATCAACATGGGTGATTGTGACATTGTTCTTGGTGTTGAATGGTTACACACACTTGAACCCAGCACCGTGGATTTTGATTAATTAACCATGCAATTCAAACAAGAGGGACAACAGTATAAGTTTCAAGGCATCACGACAGGCGCCCCTAAGATCATCAATTCCATCCACATGGAAAATCTACTCAAAAAAATTCATTCTTACATTATTTCCCAACTCCATTCCATTCAAGAAGTTGAGACACCCTCTATGCATCCCAACCTCCAATCTATACTCTCCCAGCACCAAGTTGTTTTTAACACTCCTAATGGACTTCCCCCTTTCTGAGGCACCCATGATCATTTCATTCCCCTAGTCTCGGGCAGTCTTCCTCCTAACATTTTCCTTTATCATCATCCCTTTTCCCAAAAAAATGACATTGAGAAAATTGTTCAAGAATTGCTAGAAGCAGGTTTTATTTGTCTTAGTACCAACCCCTATTCTTCTCTTGTAGTCATGGTACTCAATAAAGAAGGCACTTGGCGCATGTGTCCTGATTTTCGCACCCTCAACAAAATCACAATCAAATTCAAATTTCCTATTCCTGTCATTGATGACCTTTTGGATGAATTGTGTGGTGCTCAATACTTTACCAAACTTTATCTATGTTCTAGCTACCACCAAATATATAAAAGAGGAAGACATTCCCAACACTGCCTTTAGAACTCATGAGGGTCACTATGAGTTCTTGGCCATGCCCGTTGGCCTGTGTAATTCCCCCTCCACTTTACAAAGTCTCATGAAGCATGTTTTTCGTCGTTTCCTCTATCATTTTATCTTAGTTTTATTTGATGATATCCTCATCTATAGTAAAACTTGGAAATCCCATCTCGTGCATGTGGATAAAGTTCTACATCTACGATCTAAGCACAATTTTTTTCTTAAACAGTCTAAATGTGATTTTTGAGTCTTTGAAGCTGAGTATGTGGGTCATATTGTCGGCAAGGATGGTGTATAGGTGGAACCTAAGAAAATTGAAGCTACAAAATATTACGAAATATTTTCCTCACCCTAAAACTCTTAAAATATTGCATGGTTTCCTGGTTTTAACAAACTATTATCACAAGTTTGTTCAAAATTATGGAAAAATTGTAACTCTTCTCACTGCTTTCCTTAAAAATAATGCTTTCAGTTCAATTCTCGTGGTTGATCAATCCTTCCACACCTTGAAAGAGGCTATGTGCATGACTCATGTGCTCTCACTGTCAGACTTCACCAAGACTTTTTTCGTGGAATTTGATGCTTTAGGGAAAGGAATTGGGGGAGTCCTTATGCAAGATGGCTAACCTTTGGCTTTCACTAGAGAACAACTTTCGGAGCGACATTTGGGAAAATCAACATATGAAAAGGAAATGTTGGTTATTCTAGATGCAATGGATCTCTGACGTCCTTATCTATTGGGGAAATGCTTCCAAATTAAAATTGATCATCGTAGCTTCAAGTATTTTCTGGAACAAATAATTTCATCCTCGGAGCAACAAAAATAGGTGAGCAAGCTGTTTGGATATGATTATGAGATAATTTACAAGAAGGTCAAAGAAAAAGTGGTTTTTGATGCTCTTTCAAGGAAATATGAAGAAGAAGGGTCCCTCTTTTCCCTTTCTTTCATTGTAGAAGATTGGCTTCAAGTCGTTCGACAAGAATGGTTGCAAGACCCCAAAATTTTGGCATCAAAACTCTTTCTTCGGCCAAATAAAGGAATAATTTTTGTGTTCTTTTTATAGATTTTTTCAAGGGAAAAAATGGGGTGGTACACTTCAGATGAAATTATGAAAAATTTTGAGAAAAATTTGCATAAACAAATTGAATATTTCATTCCTCTCGGAAAAATACCAAATTTCAAAAAAAAATTTGGCCAAAATGGAGTCCAGGAAGTGAAGTTATCAATATTTTAAATTCGACAATTTTTCAGGGTTTTTTCGAAAAAGTCGCGTGAATCGCATCGTAAATTATTTTTAAACCCTAGTTTTTGTCAAAGATTTATTTCAAGAAATATGTATTTTAGTAAAAAATATGATGGCCATAGTATTGAAGAATTTATAAAAGAGAGGAAGTTAGCATGGCAAGAGACTTGGAAAATTTCAGTACCCCTTATTTTCCAAGATGATGCTAAGATATGGTGGCAATCATTGAACTATGCCAAGATGATGGCACTTTCCAATGAAGAATTTGAAAAATAGCTTTTATATAGGTGGTTTTATGTTGTAAAAAGGATACATAGAGCACCAAGGGTTTATATGGAAACTCTAAATTACAGGTTCATGGTTGTATTCACAAAGAAAAGGTCATTGTTTCTATTAATCCTAGTTGCCAGCAAAAAAATTTCAATGCTTAGTTGGTTAATAGATTGCAATTTCAGGAAAAAAATATGCAAACCACATAGGTTGAGAGAAATGATTTTCAATTTTTTAAATATTTGAAGCTCACCATGGAGAAATATGTATTGCATTCTTATTTTTTTGCCATTGATATGAATGATGTGGATGTTATTATTGGATATCCTTGGATGGCCACAATTGGTACAATGAATATTAATGTGGAAAAGAAGTTTGTGAGACTTTGGTATAAGAAAAAGAAAATTGAATTGCATGATGTGTCTCTTAAGAAAGAAAGACCCACGGGGGCAAGCAAATAATTTCTTGCAGAATCCGACGTTGAATCAGAAGTAGAGCCTACAACAACAATTGTAGAAAAGCAACATGAAAGGAATCAAAACACGGAAGAAGCTAAGGAACCACATGTTGACAAGTCCAAGCAAGTATAATTGAGATCTAAGGTTTGTGTATATCACCATCCACACCACATAGAGAAACAACAGTCATCCAGGCAAGGGTGAGAGCATCAACACACTAATTATGGACAAGCATGGCACTAGAAAGAAAACCAATAAAGAGGTACATGGAGAAATACCAACATTGCAGGACAATATTAGGATAGAAAAACAATTACATGTCACTAAAGGCATGATAAGGATCAAGGTCAGGGTGGCACGACAATAATTGGACATCATGTTCATCTTCCATTAGGATGAATGGATTCATATACTTGGTAACATTTGGCTACATTGTTTAGTCAATCATATTGTATGGTTTCTTCTCATGTTTCAAGGACAAAACATTTGAAGGGGGATGTAGTGTAGTGTATCTAGGAAGGTAATCGGGGGAGGGGGGGCGAAGGGACCATAATGATAATAGTGGAGGCAAATCAATGTAAGATGGAATAGGTCCACTTATATATATTAGTGTGAACATGATGTGAGAGAAGGATTTCTAGAAGGTTTCTTCTCTATAATGTTCCTATGGATTAGAAAGTTCTATAAAAATGAGTGTAAGAAATGCATTGGAGGATAGTGAAGTATATTGTTATTATAAAAAAAGAAGAAGGGTCCCTCTTTCCCCTCTCTTTCGATGTAGAATATTGGCTTCAAGTTGTTCGCCAACAATGGTTGCAAGACCCCAATCATTCTTGCTTGATCCAACAATTTCAATAGGATTCTCAAGCTTCTTCATGATACTCTTGGCACAATGAAGAGCTTCACTATAAAGGTTTTATGTATTTAAGCAAACAGTTAAACCTTAAATCATCTTTTCTCTTTGAACCTCATGCTTCACCCACATCTGGGCGTTCAGGATTTACCAAAACCTATGAACAGGTCAATCGTTCTTTTTTCTAGGAAGGTATGAAATAGGACATCCACACCTTTTTGGATGAATGTTATACATGTCAATGCAATAAGGGATAAACCATCAAAACTCCAGGAACACTCCAACTTTCCCTATTCCACCTACTATTGGGACGAATATTTATATGGAATTCATTGTTGGCAACCCAAATTGAGCAATAAGCCAGTCATCATGGTTGTAGTAGAACGTCTTTGCAAATATGATCATTTATGTTCTCTTCAACTCCCGATCACCACATCCACAGTGGCTCAAAGTTTTATGGATAATATCTTCAAACTGTGTGGCATGCCTCACTCTATTGTCTCTGACCGTGATCCAACTTTCACTAGCAATTTTTGGAAATAACTTTTTAGGCTCCAAGGAACCCAATTTCATATTAGCATCGCCTATCATCCCCAGAATGATGGACAAACTGAAGCTATCAAGAAGTGTTTGGAAATATATTTGCATTATTTTACGTCCGACCAACAAAATCAATGGGCTCAGTGGTTACCCCTAGTTGAATGGTGGTACAACACAACTTACCATACTACCACTCGCGTGACTCCCTTTGAAGTGCTCTATGAGAAAAATCCATTGGTGGTCCTCTCCTACCTGACAGGTGTCTCCAAGGTTCAGGAGGTCGATGACACTCTTACAGTTCTCACGACCATTCTTTGTACCCTCAAAGAAAATTTGGTCATGGCTCAGAAACGCATGAAGCAACAAGCAGACCAAGGTCATTGAAAACGCCAATTTGCATAAGGGGGCCATGTGTTTCTTCATCTGAAACATTATAAGAAAACTTTACTCAAATTTGAACACTATCAGAAACATGCCCATAAATTTTTATGGTCCTTTTACAATTCTTAGGCAAGTGGGGCTCATGGCTTGCCAGTCAACTCTTCCCAATCACTCTAATCTCCATCATGTTTTTCATGTCTCTTGCTTAAAGAAAGTGATTGGAACTAAGTGTTAGACGCAAACCAGTCTCCTTGAGTTGGATGAAGAAGGATCCATTTAGTTGCAGCCACAAGCAGTCTTGAACCTGTGTGAGTGTTGTCTCTGTCAACGCACCATCAAGGAATTTTTGGTTCAATGGAAGGATACACCACCAGAAGATGCCACCTCAGAGAAGGCTACCATTCTGCAACAATTTGCCCATATCAAGACTTAAGGACAAGGTTGTTTTTCAAGGAGAAGGGCATGTTAGGGACCTAACCTCCTAATCCCTCACATAGGTACAATAATATGTTTTCTATGTAATAAAGTCTGACATTAGTAAATAACGCCTATATAATGTAAGAATACTTAATATAATTTTTCGCTTCTATAAAGATCTTCCTCTAGAATGTTCTTTATAAGATAGAATCAGTATAAACAGGAGTAGAAGGAATGGTAAAGTCTCGTCTTGAGAATTATTTGTAACTGATCTCTGCTCTAGTAGAGGTTTCCCCTTCTTATCAATAAATGTATCATTTTTGGTGTTATTATTCTCTATATGATGTTGTTTCTGTTGGTATTCTTCGTAGTTATTTTGTTCTTATTTGCTTAATACATACGGTACCTTACAAAGGATGTCCTCCATGTTTAAGAACAACACATATGGTATGTTGGGAAGCATTTGTCTTAGTATCAACCCACTATTCTCTAAGCATTCTAAAGAAGAATATAATATTATTAACACAATTCAATCATAATAGGGATCTTGGACACATTCTAGAAAAGTTGTAGGTTCCAATCAGTAATGTGAATAATGTTATAATTTGGGAAAACCACTATTCAAGATCGTATTGTAATGTTTACCATGCAATAATTGTAACAAGAGTAGGAGATAAACTAGTGTGACAGCTTGTTGCAAATGATTCTTGGTTAAAATTATTTAAATCATGAGCAACAAATTTAACTACCAAACCTTCTAGAGACTCAACTATTCCTCTATTGAAAATAATTCTAGAAACCACATATTTGTCAAGAATTTTCCAAAATTGCTCCAAAACTTTTAAAAATCCAAGCATTGTCATTGTTGTTGGTGTGATTGCTTTGGTATGTTGAGTAATCATGGTAATATTTTCCACATTCTCATGATTTCAAAGATGGAAACAAAAGATTGGTAGTGCTCTTGAGAAAACATACAATCGACTAAGTATTGATAATTCAAAGGATTTTGGAAGGGAATTTATCACTCCACTGATTAGTCTAGAGTACTTGAATGTTTGGAATCATTTAGTAGATGAAGGAATATGATGTGAATTCTTATAGAGATTTAGATTTAACCTTGAGGAAATTGAATCTATAACCAAATACTTCTTTAAAAAGAATCTGTTGGAAAAAAAAAAAACTATTGTGTTGCTTACATATTGAGGAATGGGTGTTTTGTGGTCATCAAAAGAATCAATAAGATGAGTTGCAAGACATAGAAATCGTATTTCCAAGAGGGTTTCAATACTTTTTTGATGGGATTGGCAAGATTTTGTTATTCAAGAGTCAAAGGCAAGTGCTTTCTTGTGTATGATTTTGCAGCCAACAATGATATTGTAGTTTCTAGATACAAAGATGGGAGGGTAATCAAGTGGCCTATCAAATTAAGGATTTAACATGGTGTTGCCAAAGGTAACTCTCAAACCATTCTTCCCATGGAAAACAAACCCACATCCAAGAATTCGATTGCTTTTGTAATTAGAATTATCCACAAAAAGGAACATATTTTGATAAAATAGCTTGTAAATGAGTTGTATCATTGGTATAATATATTTTAAACATGCCATTCGTTTATTTATATATGTATTCACTATGTAGTTTTCTCATCTAGTATCAATCTATGTGGACATTAAATATTTTCATGAAGGCATAAGAAAAGGTGTTTTGCATCAAAACATCTAAGCTAATAAGATTCTTCATGATTGACACTTAAGCCATGTTCTTTAAGATTATGTGGTATGCACATATATCAATCTATGTGGACATTAAATATTTTCATGAAGGCATAAGAAAAGGTGTTTTGCATCAAAACATCTAAGCTAATAAGATTCTTCATGATTGACACTTAAGCCATGTTCTTTAAGATTATGTGGTATGCACATACTTTTAATAGATGATATTGTGTATTCAATCCTAAAATCTTTTATGGGCATTGGATATTTGGCTTCAGAATACACTGTAATGGGTAATCTTGTGGGGAAAAGTGATGTGCAGATTTTGGAATCACTCTATGGAAGCTTCTCACTCAAGAAATAAGGATAAAATCTTCTTCAATAATGCTTATTGTACAATCTAGGTGGTCGCATGAATTCATCAATATAACTTTCATGAAGAAGTACTCAAAAGAGGAGACTTCTCATTTATGATGCATTAAATTGGACTTTAATAGTGAGGTTGCTACTCAAAGGCCTTCTATTAGTGTTGTATAATAGAATCTAGGTGGTCGCATGAATTCATCAATATAACTTTCATGAAGAAGTACTCAAAAGAGGAGACTTCTCATTTATGATGCATTAAATTGGACTTTAATAGTGAGGTTGCTACTCAAAGGCCTTCTATTAGTGTTGTATAATAGAATTTGGTTATAATTGATGAAGAGGACTCAAGAGTATTGGGGACTACTTCAATTTAGTTGATCTTGCATGCCATTTTATAATATGAATCAATTTATGTTCCTTAATCCGAACACTCTTATTTGATATTTTAGTTAAGGCTCCATATGTTTTAAATATTGTTGCCATTGATGTCAAAGACAAGGGGAGATTAAAAATGTCCAAGATAAATATTGCAAGATGAAGATTGTTGGAAATATTGTTTTTGGATTTTTGATGCTCAGTTTGGATAGCCTATATTTGAAGTAATTTTTATTCTAAATACCTAGCTGAAATGGGATCATAGTTTATATGGTTGGAATTATTACTCTGGAATATTAGAGTAATATTTCCAATGATATATGGCACTTCCTCTAACTCCTTAGGAATGAGGAGATATGAATTTTTCTATCAGATAACCCAGCTAGAAAGTTCAGGTCATCCCAACCAATCTTTACAAGTCATCCCTAAAAGTGAGAACAGAAACACTATAAATTCATGATAGATTTGTGCATTTAAAGAGAATTCAAGCAAGTAGATCAATTCTCATGTGCATATAAGAGATTTGAGGTGCACAAGAGAAGCTAGAGAGTAAGGTGTGTAAGAGGATTTATTATGGAGTTTTAAGGGTACAATATGAAGGACTAAGGTCTATGATGCCGCAAAGTGAGATGTTTTGAGGTTGTGATGTTTTAGTTTGGGATTATATTCTAGGAATGATTCTATGAGGTTCTCTAGGGCATGAAGGCTAAATCTGATTAGGATTTGAATATATGTCTAGGGTATGAAGCAAACAGAGGTGTCGAAGCATGAAAGTTAAAGGTATGATGATGTTATGAAATACATTAAGTATGAAGCATTCAGGTGAAATCAGAAGTACTATGTGTATGAAGATATCAGATTGGTGTCTATACAAGTCTTACTAAGTTGGTTCTCAACTAAGGAGATTGGTGTCTCCAGTAGATTAGTGCCTACAAAATATCTTGTTGAGTTGGTACTCAGCCGAGGAGATTGGTGTCTCCAGTGGGTTGGTGCCTACACAATATCTTGTTGAGTTGGTGCTTAGATGAGGAGATTGGTGTCTCCAATAGGTTGGTTCCTACACAATATCTTGCTGAGTCGGTGCTCAACTAAGGATATTGGTGTCTCCAGTAGGTTGGTGCCTACAGACATTTATAAAGATAAGATTTTGTGGTTTTCTCCCACAAGAATTTCCAAGTTAAACTCTTTTTACC
>JASDQU010585695.1:13899-25893 GCA_032191745.1 Picea mariana | reverse complement strand
GAGATATGAAGAGAAGTATTGTATTTGGAGCGGTAACTCAATAGGAGGATGCCCCCTCGAAGAGGCAAGTGAACAGGAGAGAATCTCTTCCATAATAGGATCCATTGTATGGTGTTGCCCTACCCTAAGGGTTTGATATAATAAAGTGGTGGTTTTCTATATGGTTTCATATATCTTATGTGGTGATTGTATTCAGATAACTTTGGATCTATTGTGGTGCTTTTGTATTCAGTATTGGGTTCTTAACACCTAGGGGGATGACAATATTCCCTAGAAAGTTGGTTCCCATAGGGTTTGAGATGCCACTGGCTGGGTTTATGAAAGGTCATTTTCCATTCCCACCATACTTATCACTTTTCATCATTTTTCCTCTCATCCATCACCTACACTAGTTCGGGCATTGGGTTTTCCAAGCTAGCAAAGGGTTGTACCTTACCTTGTGGGAAGAAGGGGCTAAAGGCCTAGAGGGTAAAATTAGTTGGCAAAAGATAAAATCCAAAATAACAAAACCTTCAAATGCTTCGCCCAGGGATCCCCGAAAAAGAAATAAAAGGATTCTCAGCAAGAAACGGAGGAACCCATAAAAATAAAGTCAAGACCTAGTTGGAGGATAGGGGGTCTCATCACGAGCCAACCTATTAGGTCCATGAGCATGTAGCGGTATGACACTACCATTCAGTTGGTCACCACGCCAGGGTAGTGGCTCTTTGTGGCATATCCAAGAGAAAGGGGGTCTCATCACGATCCAACCTTCTCATCTCCGTGAAATGCTTGTGGGTAACATTGTCACCACTGGAGGCACTGGCCACCACGCTAGGGAAGTGTCCTCTAACTAGTCTCTTGAAAGAAAAATCAATAAGATAAAAAGGTAAAAGACATTGAATGGGCTTGGAAACATTTGCATCCATGACAAGGTGCATCTCACCCTCTTCAGAAGCACCCACAAGTAATCCATACATTTCTCTGTCATCACTGCACCCATTGCTCAAACATCCCTACACCACCTCATCCACTTACATGACCTGAATTTTCCTTCACCTGGAAAGATCCCACGTCTAATGAGAATTAGCTCAGTAGGACCTCCTGAAACCCTCTCCAAACCTGTCTTGTATAATAGTATAACATCTTTAAGCACTTGTCTAGGAAGGGGCGGCTTTATGCACATGTTTAGATAACTTGATTATTAGATGTGATTGAAATTGCTATGATCCATGTGACTTATGAGCCCATGGAAGGTGTACTTGTTGTTGTTACAGGGCCACACCCGACGGACAGGTACACATGGGGAGATGATTAGTTCAAACCTCCATAGGGATAAAATCCCACCAAATGGATGTTGAGACCCCGGTCAAGGGCAGACACATGTCAGAGGCTTGCACCGGAGAGAGAGGAGGATGTTCCACCAGAGACAGCCTAGCAGGCCTGGACCCGGGGGGTTCTTTCCCTCCCACTATGATGTTGGCCTTAGAAGGCCCATGACGTCACCTTTGTGACCCTTGACGTCGCCCATTGTTTGATGGACACTTTGGAGGCAGTTGTGTGCCAAGTGGCACGTGTGGCTTGATCCAGAGGCCTTAAGAGGCCTAACGTTTTTCTTCTAGAGGCCAACGTTTCACTTGAGAGGCCTAGCGTCACCCTAAAGGGGCATGACGTCACCTTTTCTACTTGATTTAGGATTTAATTTGTCATTTTTATATCAAAACTGGATATTACATGTAAATTGGCCATGTCGGCCTTTTTGACCTAATTTGTAAATTAAAGGTCATTGTAACTGTATAAATAAGGGGAAAATATCTCTTATTTTTCATCATCTTTCACTCACACTTAAGTGAGGTCTGAAATTTGCACCCTAATTAGGGTTTATTGGCTGAAATTTGGTGCGCACTTCTTGAAGGAGGCTATTTTTGGTGTATTTTAGCATTTTTCTTGGTGGAAGTCTTCAACTAGGCCTATTTCTAGATTATTCTTGGTGAATGTAATTAAATTTTCTGCAATTCTTCATTTGAATGGTTATGGTGTATTTATCTTGAATTTCTTCCAATATTATGAAATTGCTAGCTTAAAACCCTAGGAGGCTAAAGCACACATTATCTTTCTTGCCTTAACAACTTTCCACCTACTAGATTATGCTATAAACCCTACTTTCTTGAAACTTTGTGCTAAGGGCCTTGTCATTGCAACACCCTATCATCTTTAGCTTCATCTATTCATCATCTATTTTGTCCTTGAGCTAAAGGAGGAGAAAAATCGCTAGGGCCTAGGGTTACCTACTTCCTAGTGGCCATTTCCCCCCTAGGGTTTAGTGATTGAAGCCTTGGGTTACCAACATTTCAATCATTGACCTTCTTATCTCTAGCTCTACTATTATCATTTTTCCTTCAATATTGTTGCTACTAAAAGAGACTCCATTAACCCTAAAAGCACTAATCCTAGCCTTACACTTGATTGATTGATGAAAACAAATCTCAAAAATTTTACCTCAAGCTCTCTACTAACCTTTCCTAACCCTAGGGTAGACTATTTAGCTAATATACTTGTTGTTGTTACAAAATTAAGCTACAACCATCTATTGTAGCAATAAAAGACCTAAAAGCAATTCTAAAGTTGATTTATACACTGCCTAATTAGCTTATGACAAATGCTAGTGATTTGCTATTATTGAGTTATTATTTTTGGTCATTGTGAAGCTCTTTCTAGGCATTTATTGTGAAGCTATCATCTTATAAACATTGTTGTTATAAAATTATGTTTGCTTCATCATACATCAACTATTTCTTTTATTGATAAGTCCATGATTTTATTAAGTACTAACAACAAGTTGTACTTGCAAAAGATATCGTTTTCTTGTTGCTTTGTTCTGGGAAGGTACATCTAAGCACTTCATTACTTCATTGGTTAAAACCTTGGGACTTTCTAATCAGTGTGACTTGTGAGAGGAAATACCTTTACAAACACTTGAACCTTTTCCCTCCCAACCCCCCAGGTCATCGGGGACATCTCCCCTGGGCCATCAACCCTAAATAGAAAGAGGTATCATGTTGATGTGACAGTGATAGGATAACCTCATGTTAAACCAATTTGCCTCCCTTAGTATTTCCCTTTGGGACAAGTACAAATTGCACGATAACATTTTGGCATCGTTGTCGGGGAATACTGAGTCAATTCTCCTCAAAGATGACACTTTTCGGTAAGCCTTTCCTCAAAAGCCTTTATTTTACAAAGCTTACCTAGTGACTCCACTGAGGGTGATCCCCTCATCCCTTTTAATAGTTTCAAGAAAACTATCTGGCGACTTCACAAATGACGACTCGTAGCGGACGTTAGTACACATTTTTTCTCCTCTCGTAGTTCCTATTACCCCTATAGATCCTCCTAAATGGTCTCACAAAGAACTTTTTGGCCCTTTGGAATTAACTAACACCCAAGGAGGATTACATGATCTTCCCAAAGAGGTTGATTCTTGGATACCTAAATTCTCGGGAGAAGTAGGATCTTATGACAACTCACATTGGAATAAGTTTTATGAGGGATATGAATTTCACCAATCGGGAGAAGAACACCCTGACACCTTCATGAGGCTTTTTGCAAGCTCACTCATCGGGAGTGCCAGAGGCTGGATTAATGGCCTCCCGAATGGAAGCATCAAAACCCCTAAAGATATTGAACGAGATTTCAAGGATAGATGTTGTAAAAAAGAAAGTATGGTCTCCTTTTACTCTCAATACCTCAAAGTTTGCAAACAAATAGACGAAGACGTTAGGAAATTCAATGATAGGTTTAACACTCTCATTAGCAAACTTCAGCCCAGTTTTCTCCCAAAGAGAGTTATTCTCCAACATTACCTTAACTCCTTTGAAGGAACTTTACAATTTACCCTCAAGGATCGATTACCTACAACCCTGCAAGATAGAAGAGAACTCCTTTGAAGAAACTCTACAATTCTCAAAATGTTTCCTGCGAGATTGAAGAGAATCTTAAGTTCGGCGGTGCCATCCATCGGACCAATTTTTTGAACAATGATGACATCTGGGAGATAAATAAGGAAAGCATGGGAGTACTAGAGCATGAACTCCCAGATATTCTAGAGGTAGAAAAGAATACTTTCCGTAGGATATGGAGCACAGGTTTCTCAAACATGAAATATGCCTTAAATTTTTCAAAACAACATGAACCCTCAAAGGATCTAAGTACCTCTGAAGGAATCACTCAGTTAGAAAGGTCACTATCACAAGTCCAAAAGCCTCTTTCTATGAGACCTCCTCAAACAATAAAATTTCATACTCCAAGAGAACACATTTGTCTTAACACTTTGAACCTACAAAATGTTGCAAGACAATAAGATGATCCTAAGCCCTATTCATGCAAGGACTCCTATTTTGAACGTTATCACCCAAAGGCTACTCATGAGAAACCTAATTTTGTAGATTCCATATTCACCTCGTTCACACCAAGTCAAATCCAAGAAAATCAAGACACGAGGAAGCCTAGGATTGAATACTTGGGCCAAACAAATCAGAACTCAAGGGTAAAGCTTAAAGAGCCCCAGGTGTATGTTGGCAATATACCCCAACATTTTCTAAAACCTATCAATAATAGGACCAACCTGAGCACTAGTATGGCCTATATCTTACAAAAGGTTAAAAGGATTCGTGAAATGTTGGAAATCCATTCTTTGACAAAGCAAATCCCAGATGACCAACTATCGTTCAAAGAAACTTCCACACTATTAGAAACTGGTCATTTTGAGAAAAATGATCAAACGCCCTTTTTCACTTCACTGCTAATAGATGATCAGGGACATAGTGACTACAACTCAGTAGATCCATGCTTATTTCAAGGTTGGACCACTCTTCCCTTGACATAAGAAGACAATATTAATGATATAATATGGAATAAGGGAAAGGGTGACCAAAATATTCCTAGCAATCATGAGAACAATATTGCACTAGGTAAGGACGAGGTGTTGCATTTGCACGAAACATACATAAAGGATAGTGCTTTGGTAGGACCTTGCCCCATCGTTGTGGAGCAAAAAAGAGATACAAATTGGGGTGATTATCCTGACGATGCCTATGGCATCTCTGAAGACTAGGATGATTATTCTTCTACACAAGAATATGACTATTTGATAAGATTTATAAGGAGAGGAGTTGGCTTCGTCAAATGGGAAGGGGATGATATCGGAACTAGCGAAACACATGAGCCAACCAAAGAAAGTTGTCTTGTGTTTTCCCCTTGATGATTTGCATTTCTCTTCAGAGGAATACTTCGACCAAATACAATGGCCAAAGAAGGAAGAGTATCAAAAAATCTTAGACAAATACAAGGAAAAAGAAGTTGGGACTGTCAAATTGTTAAAGAAATAAGAAGATGACATGTTGATCAAGCCATCCCAACAAGAAGTCTTCACAGCAGATGCCCACCCTCCTCCCTCAAGACAATACACCAAGGTTGTACAAGAAACAACCAGATTCAAGACCAAGGATTACAAAGAGGGAGATACAGTCTGGATATGGGATACAAAGAAGGGAGAGCCTGCTAATGTCAAGGGAAGTGCACGGTTTTGGCTTGGACCCTTTAGAATTGGAAGAAAGTCAGTCAATGATGCCTACTATTTGTCTACATTGGAAGGAAGAAGGTGTCCATTACCAGTCAGTGGACACCTCCTCAAACCCCATCACGGGGAAGAGACTTGACTTCACAGGTAAGTACAGGTAAATAGATAGGGATTTTCATTCATTGTATATACCATCTGCATTTCATGCTAGAGTAGTTCTATTTCCATTTGTATATATGCTTACTTACTTTCATTTTTTGTACCATATATGAGCCAGGGGTGATATCACCACCCCAAATGATTACTAATGATTTTTTGTTGAGATCAAGCAAGTCACAGGTTATGCCAGAGATGTTAGGTTCTCATGCACTCTACGGTGAGCACATGTCCCCGAGTTGGATCTAGATGTTATCCCCTAGCCTAGGGATAATTAAGGATATTATGTCTTGAGGCCCACAAGTTCTAGAAATGGAGTACTGAGAACCATATTGACTTGATCCTGGTCCTGGAGGGCCCATCCTTCTTCATTGTCGCCTCCATCTTGTCAGCAGTAGCAACATCCATCCCATCGACCTGGTCCTTCAGCAATAGTGGGTCTTTCTCCATGAGGTAATGAGTTCAAGTATCATGGTATTTGTCACTCTAATTCTCAAAAAAATTGAATATGTGCATTTAATTATTTTCACTTCTGACATGTGCTTGGACCTTATGCCTTTCCACTTGTCCACACTTGGGGGAATGACGAGATTCCCTAGAAATTTGGTTCCCATAGGGTTTGAGTTTCCAATGGGTTGGTTTATAAAAGGTCATCGCCCATTCCACTATACTTATCACTTTTCATCATTTTCCCTCGCATCCATCACCTACACTGGTTCAGCCATTGGGTTTTCCAAGCTAGCAAAGGGTTGTACCTTACCTTGTGGGAAGAAGGGGCTAAAGACCTAGAGGGTAAAAGTAGCTGGCAAAAGATAAAATTCAAAAGAACAAAACCTTCAGATTCTTCGCCTAGGGATCCCCGAGAAAGCAATAAAAGGATTCTTAGCAAGAAACATAGGGATCCATAAAAATAAAATCAAGACCTAGTTGGAGGATAGGGGGTCTCATCATGAGCCAGCCTATTATGTCCATGAGAATGTAGCAGTATGACACTACCATTCATTTGGTCGCCACGCCAAGGTAGTGGCTTTTGGTGGCATAGCCAAGAGAAAGGGGGTCTCATCACGAGCCAGCCTTCTCATCTCCGTGAAATTCTTGTGGGTAACATTGTCACCACTGGTCACCACACTAGGGTAGTGTCCCCTAACTAGTCTCTTGAAATAAAAAGAAATAAGATAAAAAAAGGTAAAAGGAATTGAATGGGCTTGGAAACATTTGCATCCATGATAAGGTGCAGCTCACCCTCTTCAGAGGCACCCATAGGTAAGCCATACATTTTGTTGTCGTCACTGCACCCATTGCGCAAACATCCCTACACCACCTCATCCACTTACATGACTTGGATTTTCCTTCACCTAGAAACATCCCATGTCCAATGAGAATTAGCCCAGTAGGACCTCCTGAAACCCTCTCCAAACCTGGCTTGTAGAATAGTATAACGTCTTTGAGCATTTTTCTAGGAAAGGGGGGCTTTATGCACATGTTTAGATAACTGGATTATTAGACATGATTGACATTGCTATGATCCTTGTGACTTATGAGCCCATGGAGGGAATACTTGTTGTTGTTGCAAGGCCACACCCGACGGACACGTACACATGGGGAGATGATTAGTTCAGACCTCCATAGGGATAAAATTCTACCAGATGGATGTTGAGACCCCGTCCAGGGGTAGACACATGTCAGAGGCTTGCATCAGAGAGAGAGGAGAGTGTTCCACTAGAGACAACCTCGCAGGCCTGGACCCATGTGGGTCTTGCTCTCCCACTATGATGTTGTCCTTGGAAGGCCCATGACATCACCTCTGTGACCCGTGACATCACCCAACGTTTGTTGGACACTTTGGAGGCATTTGTGTGCCAAGTGGCACATGTGGCTTGATCTAGAGGCCTTGGGAGGCCTAAAGTTTTTCTCTTGGAGGCCAACTTTTGATCTAAGAGGCCTAATGTCACCCTAAAGGGGCATGATGTCACCTTTTCTGCTTGATTTAGGGTTTAATTTGTCATTTTTATGTAAAAACTAGATATTACATGTAAATTGGTCATGTCGGCCTTTTTGACCTAATTTGTAAATTAAAGGTCATTGTAAATTAGGGAAAAATATCTCTTATTTTTCATCATCTTTCACTCACACTTAAGTGAGGTCTGAAATTTGTGCCCTAATTAGGGTTTATTGGCTGAAATTTGGTGCGCACTTCTTGAAGGAGGTTATTTTTGGTGTATTTTAGCATTTTTCTTGGTGGAAGTCTTCAAATAGGCCTATTGCTAGATGATTCTTGATAAATGTAAGTAAATTTTCTGCAACTCTTCTTCATTTGAATGGTTATGGTGTATTTATCTTGCATTTTTTCCAAGATTATGAAATTTCTAGCTTAAAACCCTAGGAGGCTAAAGCACATGTTATTGTTCTTGCCTTAACAACTTTCCACCTAGTAGATTATGCTAGAAACCCTACTTTCTTGAAGCTTTGTGCTAAGGTCCTTGCCATTGCAACACCCTAGCATATTTAGCTTCATCTATCTGTCATCTATTTTGTCCTTGAGCTAAAGGAGGAAAATCGCTAGGGCCTAGGGTTACCTACTTCCTAGTGGTCATTTTCCCCCCAGGGTTTAGTGATTGAAGCCTTGGGTTACCAACAATTCAATCATTCACCTTCTTGTCTCTAGATCTACTATTATCGTTTTTCCTTCAAGATTGTTGTTGCTAAAAGAGACTCCATTAACCCTAAAAGCACTGATCCTAGCCTTGCACTCGATTGATTAATGAAAACAACTCTAAATTTTTTTACCTCAAACTCTCTACTAACCTTTCCTAATCCTAGGGTAGACTAATTAGCTAGCCTACTTGTTTTTGTTACAAAATTAAGCTACAACCATCTATTGCAGCAATAAAAGCACCTAAAAGCAATTGTAAAGTTGATTTATACGCTACCTAATTAGATTCTGACAAATTCTAGTGATTTGCTATTATTGAGTTATTATTTTTGGTCATTGTGAAGCTCTTTTCAGGCATTTATTGTGAATCTATCATCTTATAAACATTGTTGTTATAAAATTATGTTTTCTTCATCATACATCAACTATTGCTTTTATTGATAATTCCATGGTTTTATGAAGTACTAACAACAATTTTTACTTGCAAAAGATATTGTTTTCTTGTTGCTTTGTTCTGGGCATGTACATCTAAGCACTTCATTGGTTAAAACCTTGGGACTTTCTAATCAGTGTGACTTGTGAGAGGAGATACCTTTATAGACACTTGAACCTTTCCTCTCTCAAACCCCCAGGTCATCAGGGACGTCTCCCCTGGGCCATCAAACCCTAAATAGAAAGAGGTATCATGTTGAGGTGACAGTGATAGGATAACCTCATGTTACGCCAATTTGCCTCACTTATCCTTTCCCTTTGGGACAAGTACCAATTTCGTGATAACAAGGTGATCTCTAAAACTGGTCATGTGCCTAGAGGCACCACTGTCAATTAACCAAGTATAATCATTAGTAGGAATCATACCTGAGAGTGTTGAAATGAATAAGAAGGTTTCTTCTTTGATGTCTTGATCTCTCTGAAGTCTTGGCTTCCAGGAACTGTATTTTCTTGACCCATCAAGCTTATCTTCCATCATAGTTATGTTCATCATATTTTTGAATCTTCATAAACCGTTGCCAACTGGGCTAGAAAACCTAACGGCTAGTCTAGGATAGCAACCTTAGTCTTTGTTGGACTTATGACTGCCAACAATAATCCTCGAAAGTTAGAAGAACACTGGTGAGATGAAAATCTCCTTCAATGAGTTGCAGAAACCCTAAATCTAAATTTTCTACAGAAAATTGCGAAGCCCTAGAAACCCTAGGGCCAAAAATCCAAAATGCTCAGAAATGAAATATGAAGCTTGTTGGAGGTGCACTGAAGGAGGTCATACACTCCTATATAATTTTTAGCCCCAATGTCCAAGTTTAAGGTGCTTAAATCACCCAAAAGGAGAGGGTCATACGGATTTTCTAGGAACCCTAGGAGGATGTTATGGTTCTACAAAAGAGGAGGATGGATTTCTTAAAGCTTATGCAATGGGTTCTTCAAGACCTGTGCTCTGATACCATGTTGAATTTTCACTATCCTAGGCTCAAGCATGAAGTTTATTTT
The DNA here is from genome assembly GCA_032191745.1 of Picea mariana. Taxonomy (NCBI): domain Eukaryota; kingdom Viridiplantae; phylum Streptophyta; class Pinopsida; order Pinales; family Pinaceae; genus Picea; species Picea mariana. The sequence continues at coordinate 16,039 of JASDQU010585695.1, read as the reverse complement.
AATTTTAGCATTTACTTTAACCATAAACAAATGCAGCTACACCATTAACAATTGTTGCAATAACCAAGATCACAAGAAGAAATACCATGCACAAGAACACAAGAAATATCCTGGGAAACCCTTCTCAACAAGGGAATAAAACCCAACAATCCTTTCTATATTCTCAAGAGAGATACCTCCCACACCATAGACCTATCACACAAAAGGGTTCTCTCCAAAACCAAGAAGCTAGCGCCCAAGAGAGGTGTGCACTTCAGCCCTAGAATATGTACTTGCTGAAATTTCCAAAATCACATATTTGTTATGTTTCCTCAATGGAAAAATCACCTTTATTTATATTGGAGTTGACACATCAAAAGTGGTGTCTAATGGAAAAACAGGGCCAACATTAATAACTCAGAATATAATTAATAATCACAATATTAATTATATTTTGCATTAATTATCTTTCACTTTATGGTGGGGTCGACGTGTACCCTTTACATCACAAGTAGGGTTACAAGTAAATCTTACTCTTAGAAAATATAGCAATGGATCTCACACACCCACTAGTGCTCAACCACTAAGGGCACGTCCACATGTGCTTGGCCATAGGGACATCCTACTCAACAGATCTCTATCTCTCATAGGAGAATCATCTGGACACACACCCACTAGTGCTCAGTCACTAGGGGCACATCCACCTGTGCTCAGCCATAGCGATGCCTTACTCAACAGATCTCTATTTCAATGAGTCTCACAGGATAATCATCTGGAGTACCACATCGTCTCAACTCTCTACACAGAGGATAACAATACACCCATCACATGGGAACCTTCACCCCTCACAGGGGTATACAAGTCGTTTCATCTCAAATGAAACACCCATCTCATGCGAATCTTCCCCACATAGGGGCACACAACATTCCATTTCAGTATCATAGAGGAACAACACACCCAACTCATGGTGCCTCTCACAGGTCGACTCACTTAGTCTGTGTCTTAGAGGATGTCTCACGAAGTTGTAATCATAAACAATTAATGACTATGAAGTCAAGGGTATTTAGAGAATTTCTGTTTTTGGAAGTATTTATGTGGCGGTGTTAACCTAGTCATCCAAGATGATGTGGACAGTTGTTCTAAAAATAGGACCAGGAATCTATTTTTAGAGGGCCATATTTTTAGAGGTTCTCTTTTTAGAGAACCCTATTTTTAGAGGTTCTATTTTTAATGGGTCTTATTTTTAGTTGCATCTATATTTAGCAGGTCCAGTCATCGTCCATGCAATTCCAAGTGGCATCCTCAGAGGTCAACATGTGGAAATGATGTGGCATTCACTTAAGCTAGGGTGAATATTCCTAAAAATTCGAGCATATGATAATTAATTAATGATGGAGAAGGGGTCGCATGAGTTTAGCCATAATAGTTGTTGATGAATGCAACTATGTGAGACATTCTCCAGCTTACAAATATGTGAGGTATGGATCATTGCAGCTATGTGAATCCTTTCTCTCAGCTTACAAACCTGGGAGAAATCCCCTAAGAAGGGTACGTGGTTCCTTCCTAAGTCAGAGCTAGGAACATAGAGATGACCTCCTCTATTCAGAGAGTGAGAAGAACTTCGGATGATTATCCAATGGGAAAGGCGATCTGATGAGTTTGACGTGCATGTGGTTGAGCACAAGGTGAACATGTGAAATACCAAAGTGTTGGGTGCATCGTCATGTGAACAGAAATGAAGATGATGTGTTAGCCTCCTCTGAGAAGCAGAGTTGACGAGAAAAATCTAGATGATTTTCATGTGCGATGGGGTGGGAAAGAATATTTGTAAAGTGGACGTGCTTGTGGATGAGCACAGGTGAACGTGTGTAGATCTGGTTCTTCTATGTAATGCAGTGAGCCAGAGCTATGACATCCCTATGGATGTTTCCTTAGTGGATGAGCACTAGTGGGTGTATCATATCCTTTGCTATATGTTGTTCAAGAGTCAAACCTACCTGTAACCCTAATTGTTATGTAAAGGGTACAGGTCGGCCCCACCTTAATGTGTTTAATAATAAGTGTAGAAGATAATTAATATGGTTGATATTAATTATAATAATAATTATAAAGTGACTTAGAGAGGTCGGCCCTGTTGAGCCAATATACGCCTTTGTTGATT
>JASDQU010585694.1:8120-30551 GCA_032191745.1 Picea mariana | reverse complement strand
TGAATTATGCTTAAGTTGCAGTTTTGAAACGTCCAAATTGCAAATTTGGGAGTAGTGCAATTTTAGTTATCGGATTTGGGTAGAATCCTCCATGAAAAGATAAGTGAACTATAAATGTTAAGTCGGCCCTTTAATAAGTGTTCAGATCGAGATATTTATTCAAAGTTGGTAATTTAATTGACCTAGCTTCTTCGGAGATACAGGACTTAATCATCTGTTGATCGTCCCCGTCTTGGTCGAGTTGAGTTCAGTTAATGAAAATGGAATATAAAAGTTGCAGGAAAACAGACAAGGAGGTGGCAGATGAGACCGCGGGCTCTGCCCTTGCTCAGTGTTGGAACGAATTACCAAAGCATTTGAAAAAAGAGATATTGGGCTGCCTGCCGCTGGAAGACGTGCATAGATATCGCTGTGTATGTAAACCATGGAACGCTCTCCTTTCATCCAACAAGTTCATAAATCGTATATGGGCAGAGTCGCCTATCAACCAGCAGCCATGGCTGGTGCTGAGCGATGATATGCCTAATACGCCTTGTATGGCTTTCTGCTTCTACACAAGGACCTGGAAGTCCTGCTTCTCCCTTTCTTTCCTGGAGAAGCAAGGAACTGTTAAAATCAACTGGAGAGGATCGGTTCCAGGCGTCGTGCTGGTAGACTTGCCTTTCTTGGGTGACAGATTCAATGATGCACGTATTACGGCGACGGTGTGCAATCCTTATACGCGAACGTTCTTCCAACTTCCCCCCATGTCAAAGATAACTGACGTCATCTACAAATGCATTGTGCTCCATGACAATACTGTACTGTCAACATCAGCAGATACCTACAAAGTGGTGGCATTGGGGTGGTGCTGGTGGGAGGACGATATGAAGTTAGTTGTGGAAACGCACGATCGCTCTCAAGGGAGCTGGAACATGGCGGGATTTCTTGAAGAGAATTCAATATGGGATGTTAAATGGCGTGGGATGGTTTTTTGCGACGGTTCGTTTTACTGTTTAGGGTTGCATCATCGTGAGTTGCGGATGGGGATTGTGGGCTTCACCATCCCTGGAACTGATTCAGATCGAAGGCCCATGCCCATTCCCATTCCAATGCTTGTTGCACCTTTCCCGGAAGCACTGTGTAATCAGGTGTATTGGCCTAACCTAGTTACCTGCGGGTCGCGGTTACTAGTCGTCGCGAACATTTATGCAACAGTCCACGTTGAACAGGCCGGTTGGGAGGGGAAGCCTTATCGGAGGTTGAAGGAAATGATAGTTATTTGGGAGTTGCAGAATGATCGCCGCCCCTCAAACTCGAACTCAATCTCTTCGTTGGGGACATGGAAGGAAATTGCGAGGATGCCTCCAACTGTGTTTGATGATTTTAAGAGTTTTTCTTTGCCATCTGTAGAATGGTTTAAGTGCATAGGAGTAGGGGATTACGTGTGCTTCCTACCAATCGCCATCTGCTCGGGACAAGAGATAAAGGTGCTGGTTTACAATTTAAAGGAAGGCTCCTGGATATGGCTTCCTAGCTGTTATCTCCAAAATCACGGCGATTCCACTCTCATGAGCATGGCCTTTCAACCCAGGCCGTGCCCAGACCCCACAGGAAGGTCCATTAAATCAGCTTCAACTTCTCTTAATTGGTTGTGAGGTTTTTGGAACTTTTTTTTTTGGGTTAATTGTGGTTGATTATAGTTGAGTTTGGTGTACTTATTGTTAATATCATTGATCTTGGTCGATTTTGGTGGAGTTAACTTGATGGATGGGGTGGACTATGGTTGACTTGGTTGAATTTAATAAGTTATGGTTAACTATATTGGAACTTGGTTGATTGTGGTTAATCCTTGGTAATTTTGGTTGACTTTTATGGATTATGGATTATAGGTCATTATGGTTTCCTATGGTTCACTTTGATCAATGGTGAATGACTTTGGTTTACTATTATTGATATTATTGATTTTAGGTGATTTTAGTCAACTATGGTTAGCTATGATTGATTTTGGTTTATTATGTTGATTATAACTGATTGTAATTCACTTTAGTTTGACTATGGTGATTGTAGTTCATTATAATGATGATTGTCATGATAATTATTATAGATTATTGTAATTCACTTTAATTCACTTTAGTTGACTGTGTTGATTGTAGTTCATTATAATGATCATTGTGATGATAATTATTATTCATTGAGACTAAATTTGGTATATCAAACCTATAAACCTAAATTAATTACCTTGATTCATCATGTTGTTTTTGTGATTGAATAACAAGTTATGAATTTTGGTTTTATTACAAATGTTTTCAAAGTTAGATCATTTTTTTCTTATATTTGTAATATTTATTTTTTTGTTGGGGCAACAACAATGGTGGCATAAATTTGATATAATAATAAGAATGATGATGGTGATGATAATTTGTGGGACAATGGTTAAAGTCTAATGAGGGCTACATACCCTACCTCCCAATGGATTTGAACATAAGACCTCAGAAGAGGAAACACATGTTCTCAACCATTAGGTCCACTCAAGTTAATAATTTATTTTTAGTAATTTAGCTTTCTCTTATTCTCAATCTCCATATCACTCCACATTTTATTTTTAAACTTGGTTTTTTCCATGGAAAATGTATTCAAGTACCCTTTAGATGCCTCCTCACATTCCATGAATGGTATTCAATGTAAATGTTGTTAGTGTAAAATATTTACTCCTAATGCAAGGAGACTCTACACACGTCACCTCTCAAGAATCTCCGCCTTCAACCTAGTTGGTTCAAAGTGATTGAGTTGTAGTGACTTAGGTGACCTTCAATACCACATTTATAAATATTGCCAAATTGTTTAATGGAGAACCACTTCACGATGGAGACCAAATCAAAGTTATTATTTCTTCCAACCTGGAAGTAGGAGGAATTGAATAGGGGTAAATGGAGAAACTCCATGAAGATGGGATGTGTATAGTGAGTTACACTGTGGCATGTTGGTGTGGAATTGATAAGACTAGGGTCCTTCTCATGTTACCAAAAAAAGGCATCGAGTAGTCTAGAGCACTGGAATTTTCATCTCCTTCGAAGAGAAGAAGTCTCACTCGAAACGCAACCAAGACAGAAAGATAGGGAAGGGAAAGAAGAATACTTAGGTGGGTTCCCAGAACCTTCAAGATTCATCATGATCTTGCGCAAGATAGTCTAACTACAAAATAGATCTGAACTCATTCATCCTGGAAGTAAAGATACTCAATTCTCGGAAGAATTTGTACATAGAGACAACATATTTATCTATCAAGCATAGAGAAGTATTGTAAAGATACAATTCATAAGCATAAACACAGAAAGACACATTATATTTCAAAATTTAAGGTCCTATATATATTATCAGTTGAGCTTCTCAGATCCAATCTCAGAGATACAAATATGTACTCTGTTACAAACTTTTGTCTCAGGATTTATGTCACAGAGATCTATCTACCCTTTTTCCCAAAACAATATACATATTACAATTATAGAACCTTTTCTCAACTAAACCCAACAACAACATAAAAAAAACCAACCTATCGACAATAGCCAACCCAACCTATCAACATTAGTCAACCCTTTTACAATAATATGCATCTCATATATAAGCTGAGTGGGATCATTTAGCTTTGGGCTCATATGCTTTCTTGTCCTATTGTAATTGCTTTTTCCTTGCTGGCGTTGCGTTGTCCCTTTCCAAAATCGATTTATGTTTCTTTACTTTCTCCATTGTCCAGCTTTTTCTATAGCTTGTGCAACTAACCAAAACTGGGACTGTAGTCCTTGCGTAGCTTCAAATCCAAAAACAAAGGTCTTAAAAGGCTTCGACCACAAGCCTTGAGTCGCCCTCGAGTCAAGTACTTAGCTCTTTCGCGGCTTTTAGGAGTACTTGTTTCTTTCCCTTGTCCTCTTTCTCTGCTTTACTTTCATCTTTTGCTTGCACTTTCTGTTTCTCTGCCTCTTCAAACAAAGGGCCCAACTCTGGGACCAACTCTAAGGCCCGCTTCCTGACTTCCTGGAAACTTCCAATTTTATCCTGCCACTTCCTGGAAAGGAGTGAGGATTTAGCGACAAACTGCTGAGTCTCATCTGTGATACATCCTTTGGGCTTGGATGCGACCAGAGAGTTCCATTTAGAGTCTGTTGTAGCATCTACCTAATGCATTTTCCTATACATTATCTGAACGATAGGTCAAAATTCGCGCATCTCTTTCTTGGCTATGGATTGTGCTTCAAACAAAGCGTTCAACTCATTATCCGCTTGTTGAATTTGATAGAAATTCTCTTGTTGCTCCAGAGGGTCCATGGTGATCACAATTTATTCATTCAACAACTGTATTTTGGCGCACACCTCCTCCATATTTTGGTTGCGCCTTGCAGGTTACTGTAGTGGTAATAAAGGTTATGACTAGATAGGGTCTGTATGGCACATGGACTCGGATTGTGTCTAGATTAGATCTTCCTATGACCACAAAGGGGTCCTCATCATATTAATGACTGTCATTAATATTGATCCAGGTGGATATTGGTGGCCACCCACCTATTCCACTTGGACCCCCACCATTGCTTCTTTCAGTTTTTCAGTTTCCGCACAGTTTACTATTTTTAGCAGTTTTTCGGGTCCTGAACTTTCGGAGCCATTTTGAGGCCTTAAACGATGTTTTTTGGGAAAACGGGGAGCAACATGGATCATAAATTAATGTTTCTCACCCAAAAGTTTTATTCCTCGGATAGATCTTTCTAACAAGGTATAGTACATGCCAAACGGAGATCATATGCCAAAGTTATGTCCCCGGGAAGTTGATGTAGTAACTTACCCAAACGGGGCCCATAGTCTTGGCGTTTCATCTCCTAGGGTTAGGTCTTTGGATGTTTAGGGTTTTCCATTGTTTCTTAATAATAATAGGCCTTCGAGCCTCATTGTGATACAGTTTAGAGGCCAATAGCCACCACATCTCTTCTTAGAGATAAGCTACTAGCGCCCTAGCTAGTTTATTTCCATTCTGTCTGTAAGCATATTTCAGTCATTTGTTATTAATGAAATGAAGTCTTATTTCCACTGCATCTCTATGTTTATGTGTATTTATGTATTTCATTATGTTCCTACATAAATCCAGATCAGTGGTATCAGAGCGGTCTGCTCATTCTCGATCCTTCTTTGCATGTCCCCAACGAGATCGGAGTATAAGGAGTTGGGGCTCGATCTGGTTGAACCTTTGCAAGATCAGCCTTGCAAACCCCGACAACCGCCCATGGGGGAAGAAAAGAAAGATGAGGGAGCAGGAGATCCTATCAAAATGTTGCTCGAGGAGGCCCTCGAGAAACAAAGGAACGTGATGATGGACAACTTTGCCCAGATTCCTCAACGGATTTCGACTGGCGGCGCATTGACATCCAAAAGCCACTCTGGAGGTGCCACTCCTTTTAAGGTACAAGTAAAATTTGACATTCCCATATTTGACGGACAAATAGATGTAGATTTCGTAGATAGATGGTTGAATCTGTTAAAAGGATATTTCTCGGTTCATGACTTTTCCGACCGAGAAAAGATTATTTTCGCACTCCTCAAAGCTGCTCCCCATGTCAAGGATTGGTGGGAAACCTACTTGGAGCAAAAGGGCGAGGGAGAACCCTCTTTGTTCTCGGACGCACCCACTTGAAATTCTTTCTGAGACACCATCAAGGAACAATATTATCCCGTGGGGAGCTATGAGGACAAATACATACAACGGACTATGTTGCGGCAGCAAAGGGACCAAGATGTGCATGAGATGACGAATCTGTTTCATACCCTACGCACAAAGTTGGGTATCAAAGATTCAGAGAAACATTTGGTGTTAAAGTACTGCAGTTGTCTGCACAGATACATTGAGGAGGAAATGGAGTTCCTTGACATCTCCTCACTTGGTGTGGCATACATATATGCTGCCAAGATTGAGCAGAAGTTCAAACAGAAGAAGCGAGACTTTGGGTCTGCAAATCAAAAGCAAGGGAAAAGTACTCCCAAATCACAGAACAAAGGGCCAAGCCAAGGGAGGGCAGCCCAGGACAACCCGCCAAAGCCACAATCAAAGAACAACACCACGAAGCCAAAAAAAGACATGGGGAAGTGGTGTGAGTTCCATAAGAGCTCCACTCACAACACAAGTGAGTGTCGGGCCAAGCAATTACTGGTAGTTGAGTTGAAGGCTTTTGAATCAGATGCATGCTCCGACTCTGAATCAGAACTTGGCAAGAGGAATGACAGGGGGAAGCAGATTATCGATGTGGAGCCCAACGCCACTGTTGCCACCATGAAGATTCAAAAGGAGGAACCAGAAGATCCAGAGGAGGTAGAGCATCTCTTCCATTCCAAGATGTGGGTAAAGGGTTCCCCGTTGCAGTTCATTATCGACAGCGGGAGCCAGAAGAACCTCATCTCGGTAGAGGTCATGAAGCAGTTGGGCTTGCCGACCACAACACACCCACAACCATACACCATCGGGTGGTTTCACCAAGGACGGGACCTCCGCGTCAGCCAACAATGTTGCCTTCCCTACAACATCAAGCCCTTCACGGATGAGGTATTATGTGACATTGCTCCTCTTGATGTTTCTGATGTATTATTAGGCCAACTGTACTTGTGGAAGTGACATGCTGTGTATGAGTCTAGGCCTCGTGTTGTTATTATCACTTTGGGAAATAAGCTGTACAGGATACCGGAGATAGCACCGCCTACCACCATCTCTTTGGTTACTGCAAAACAATGTAGTAAGATCATTTCCAAAACCAGGAAATTTGTTTTCCTGATGATCCGCCCTCAGGGAAAGAGGAAGACTGTGGCCATGACCTCCAGACAAGGCCCCGCTGCACGAAAACAACAGATGGATAAGGTTGTGGAGGAGTATGAGGACATCTTCACCTCCCCCGCAGGGGTGCCTCTACACTGCCAGGTCAAGCACCCCATCGATCTGACCCCAGGTGTGCCGCTGCCTAATGGACCCATCTATCAGTGCTCTGTCCTGGAGAATGATGAAATAAAGAGGCAGATTCAGAAGCTATTGTAGAAAGGTCACATCCGGCCGAGTTCATTGCCCTGTGGGAGCCCAATCGTATTGGTGCAGAAGAAGGATGGGACTTGGAGACTCTGCATTGACTATCGGTCACTGAACAAGATCACTATCCAAAATAGGTACCCAATCCCATAGATTGATGACCTTCTGGACCAACTCAAGGGGGCAAAATATTTCAGCAAGATCGACTTGAAGTCTGGGTATCACCAAGTACGAATCGAACCCTCTGATGTGTGGAAGACTACATTCAAATCCAAGGAGGGCCTTTTCGAATGGTTGGTCATGCCTTTCGGGTTGACGAATGCCCCTGCAACCTTCATGAGGCTAATGGACGACATCCTGTGGCCATTCACCAACTCATTTTTAGTGGTGTACTTGGATGAAATTCTGATCTTTAGCCAGACTTGGGAAGAGCACCTCCACCATATCCAACAGGTCCTCCAAACACTGCGGAAACACAAGTTGTGTGCCAATTTGGAGAAATGCACTTTTGGCATAACCCAGGTTCAGTATCTGGGATACATTATTGATGAGCGGGGGGTGCATGTGGATCCAACAAAGATCCAAGTCATTCGGGATTGGCTAGCCCCAACCACCCTAACAGAGCTCCGCATCTTTTTAGGTCTTTCCAATTTCTACCACAGGTTTGTGTTGGGATTCTCTCATATCACTTGGCCCTTGAGTCAAGTCACCAAGGGAGGAGCTAAAGAAAAATTATTTTGGTTTGAATCTCAACAGAAGGTGTTCGGGGAGTTAAGGCATCACCTCTACTCTGCACCAGTGCTCACATTACCAGACTTACAACAACCATTTGAGATCGAGACAGCTGCCTCTGACTATGCTATTGGGGCAGTCCTTACTCAACATGGGCATCCAGTAGCATATCATAGTGAGACACTTTCCGACACAGTCCGAGAAGTATCCCACTTGTTGGCGACAGAAGTCACTCCTGGATTTCTAGCAGGAGCAGAGCCCGACGCCCATCAGTTTTATGTCACGGTTGTTTATAAATGGGATGACCGAATGGAAGCCAACACAAAACAATATCATTCCAACTCCAAAACTAGGCCAGGCATGCATAGGTGAGTGAGGTCTTATATAAACTTCATACAGTGAGCTGTAGTAAAGGGTAAACAGGTGGAAGACTTGTTTAAGAGAAAAGCAGAGGTTTGTTGTTAACATCGAGTTCCTAACAAACTGTAGAAGAAGACATCCAAACGCAATATCCTCTTATGTTCAAACGCAAAAACCAGAGAATGCAATAATGCAACAATAAATCTTTTATCATAACATGACTGCAATAATTCGCGCGACTCAGTCAATCACGAACTCTCTTAGCATGAGATGAAAACTAGATGGAGTAAGAAAAATTGTCTGTCATAAAACAAGAGATCTCACATACAGATGCATAACCAGCAAACTAGAATGTCTGTTAAAACGTTACAGTAGGGAGCTCTGCTCTACCATCGATCCTTACAAAATACAAAGACTGATTCTATATACTCAGGAAAATTCACCTCGCAGAGGCGTTCCCAGTCACCCAAGGCTTGGTGTCCCTTCTGTCAAATTCATACTAATATCTTTCTTTAAGTGCCACCTTAACTACGCATGGCTCCTGTAAGGAGGGTAGCTGAGCCATTAAGTACTCGGCTAGCGTGTGCAGACTTCTCTGTCAATTTGAGGACTTCGACATGGCTTCTTTGAGAAAATCGATACACGGGACCTCTGTGAGCAGGCGGCTCGCCAGACCCTCCATTCCCCTCACTTAATGAATGGCAGAAGGTCTCAACCACCCACTCTTGCTATCATTTACTCCAGGCGAGAAACAGTATGGAGGTCAGATCCGATGGCGCTTGAAGATCGCGATGATCCCCTCTGTAACTAAACTTGGCACAGCTCCTTCCTCTCCCCGAGTGACCATGGGCTATGACCATGTGCTTCTTTCCAATGTGCTTTCGACATTCGCGAATGGGAAGGAGCTATTCCTGCAATTTGAAATCGCGATGAGCGAAACACTGAGATGGCTCAGTTTGTTGCCAGGTGTCCCCTTTGGATGGACAGTTGAAAATGCTTCATGATACCACGGACCCCACCTTCTACGCTTCCGATGCTATCAGGGTTTGGGGTTTCGCAATGTTGGACAACATGAAACTCTCACCCCGCGAACTCCCGAACGTCGAAACGCCGACGCGGCCAGATCTTGTGACACGCATCCTTAGGATGAACGGATGAGGGGTCATTCAATATTTAAAGAGGATCCACCCTCGTTTACAGGATCGCCGGATATGACCCAGGGCTAAGACCGTGGGCTTGGCTCCAAAGGCGCTTTTGGTGTTTCGCTGATCGGTACTTCCAAGTGCAATGAGCCGAGGGCTCCCTGTTCCCCGAAACCCCGATTCGTGATATGCCGACAGGCTGCCACCTGTCCCAGTTGGATCGGATGACCCAAGCTTGTTGTGAAATATGAGAGTTGTCCCTTGCGCTAAACCTTGAGAAATTCGGTAGCTCCGAAAACCCGGTGACCGTCGATCTGCTTTGTAAATAGATCTTGGATGCTGCTGACAACATTTTGCCTGCTCGCTTGACCCGCTACTTGGAAAAACAGGGATTCTCCTGTGCTATGCTTGGGCATTTGCTGCGCAATCTGCAAACATAGGCGCTTCTGTGTCTAATGAAAAAAATAATCGCTAACATTAGGCTCCATGGGGGATAGATTCGTCCCTGCGATGCTCTAAGAACTCCTTCCGCAGCTTCAGTGCCTTGCTATTGGGCTATGGAGTCACTTATTAAGTCAAAAACGTGTAAAAATAAAAATAAACAAAGAACTTAGAGGACAGTATTTACAAACAAGGGAGCCGTCTAAGGCTCAAATAAAACATTTTTTCAGAAAATGCCCATTCACTGGGCTGTTGAAAACCTCTTCACCCTCCATATCTTGCAACCCGTATGTGTTGTTTGAGAAAACCTCAGAGATTTTGAAGGGGCCAATCCAAAGGGCGTCAAACTTGTTGTGTTTGCCTTTGTCCTGCCTGGGAGCGTCCCACTTAAATACCAAATCCCCGATCTCAAATTCTTTCTTCCTGAACTTCCTGTCAAAATCCTGTTTGACTTTTTCTTGATGACTATGAGCTGTGGTCCTCATCTGTTCTCTGATCTATTGCACTTCCACTATCTGATGAATCCTTTTGATCATATGATTTGGTTCTCCCTCATAATCTTGAAAGAATTTCACCACATGTAAGGTGAGTTGAGTAGGAAAAACCACCTCTGTTCCGTAGACCAGCTGAAAAGGCGAAGTGCCCAGAGATTTCTTTGTTGTTACTCGATCAGCCCACAAGGCAAACTTCAACTTTGAATCCCAGGCCCTTTTTTTGTCCTCCAATAGTCTTTTAATGATCCTTATCAGGCTTTTGTTGGAGGACTCTGCTAAACCATTGCCTTGGGGGTAGTAGGGGGTGGAGTGAATTAGTGAGATCTGGAATTGTTCGCAGAACTTAATTAAAGGCTCAGACCTGAAAGAAGCAGTGTTATCAGTGACGATCCTGCTGGGATAGCCAAATCTAGCTATGATATCCTCCAGGAAGCTGATAATTACTTTGTGTGATGCACTTCTGGTGGGGATAGCTTCTATCCACTTGGTGAAATAATATGTTGCTGTCAGAATCCATCTCTGTTGACCACTTGAGGGAGGATGAATTTCTCCAATGAAGTCCAACCCCCACTGCTGAAAAGGTGCTGGAGATACTATAGGATTCAATGGCAACGATTTAAGCTGTTTCTTTCCTGAGAACTTTTGACATTTGATGCAAGCTCTGATTCCTCTGTAGACATCACTGAATAAAGTAGGCCAATAATATCCATCCCTGAGGATCTTATGAGTTGTGGTCTTCCAGAAATGGTGCCCCCCACAAAGGCCTTCATGGAAATCAAACATAACTTTCTGGGCTTCCGGTGGGTTCAAACATCTCAGCAGCATCCCCAAAGGATCTTTGCAGTACAAAACTTGCTCGATGAGACAATACCTGACCGCCTTGAGATTTAAAGCTCTTTCCCTGCTTTTATCCATTCCATTCAGAGGCTTCAATTCCTGCAGAAAGTACAGAATATCATGATACCAGGGACAATCTGCCAGCGATAAGCCCTCTTGAGAGCGTTGGCTGGGCAACTCAGCTTGCTGAGTTCCTGAGAGAGGGTTGATGAAACTAACTCCCAAGGATTCACAATTGGATTCAGCCAGTAGCTTGGCTATACCTTGCCCCTTAACCAACTTGGTGTGCTTGATTTCCATGTCAAATTCCAGAATTTTTTCTATCCATCTGCCTCTTCTCCCATCTATGTCTGGCTGTACAAGAATGTCCTTCACGGCAGCTGAAGGAACGTATGTTGTCACCTTCGAATGAAAGATGTAGATCCTAAAATCTTTGAGGGCTTTCACTAAGGGATAGGCCTGCTTATCCATGATCTCATACTTGGTCTCTGCATCTCTTAATGCCTTGTTGAAGAAGGTGATGGGTTGCTCACACCCCTCCTCATTTTTCTGCAACAAGACCACTGCTATTGTATCAAAAGAAGCAAAAGAGAAAATTAGGAACTCCTTGGAATAGTCAGGACTGATCAGCACAGGTGCCTCAGTCAATGCCCTTTTTATTTGGTCAAAAGATGCCCTGGGCTAAGCGGTCCATTTCACTTCATTTCCCTTCCTGAGCATGTCTGTGATGTGTTTCACTAGCTTGGAAAAATTTGAGACAAACCTCCTTAGAAAATTAATTTTCCCCAAAAAGGCATGAACCTCTTTTTTAGACCTGGGAAGTGATAAGGTTTGAATTGCCTCCACCCTGTTGGGATCAATTCTCACTCCCTCTGCTGATACTATATGGCCCAATAACTTCCCTTCCTGCATAGTGAACAAGGATTTATTGGGGTTTAGGGACAGACCGAACCTCCGAAATTTCATGAAAACTTTCCTCAAGTGGCGACGGTGTTCCTCGTCTGAGCTGAAGAAGACTGTGATGTCATCGAGATAGATCAACACAAACTGGTCCTTCTCCCCGATGAAGGCTATATCCATGGCTCGCTGAAATGTTTCTCCTGCATTCATTAGTCCAAATGGAATCTTGGCATACATGAATGTGCCCCAAGAAGTGGTGAAGGTTGTCTTCTCCCTGTCCTCAGGCATGACCGATATCTGATTATAGCCAGAAAACCCATCGATCATGGATATCCTGGATGCACCTGTTACCCTCTACAGTATGTGTTCCATCTTAGGTAGGGGGTAATTGTCTTTCTTTGAGATTCTGTTCAGATTCCTGAAATCAACACAGAGCCCGATTTCTCCGCTTTTCTTCCTTACTGGGACCAAGTTGGCCACCCACTCAGAATATCTCAAGGGGACAATGATTTGTGCATCCAACAACCTTTTTACTTCTTTCTCCATAATGGGCAGCAACATGGGATTTATCTATCTTAGATTCTGCCTGAATGGCCTAGCCTCTTCCTTCAACGGTATCTTGTGCTCAATGATAGATGTGTCATACGTCTTGAGGTCTTCGTATGTCCATGCAAACACATCGGCAAAATCTCTCAGCAACTGCGTATATTCGGCCCTCTGTTCTCTAGTCAAACTGCTTGACAATTTGACGAACCTAGGCTCCTCCTGTGAACCAATGTTGCATTTGGTTGTATCGGCATCTTCATTTGAGACCTTGCCCTTTACTGGCACATCATTTCCATTGAACAATCTTTCTAAAGGGAAAATTCCTCTCGGAATGTGATTGCTGGGCAGCTGAATGATCTGGTGATTAGCGATCTTATTTCAAAAACTCCTCAGGACAAGGGTCACCTTCCATATCAGGATCCTGGTCAATGTGCAACGTAGAAAATTCGTCCACAGATTGTAGAAACCTTTCAATTTCCAGATCATCCTCGAACACCTTCCAATGCTTGACATTGTCCATCACCGAGGGCCTATATCTTATTTCAACATCTTTTTTTACCATAGACGGTAGAGGAAACTGAGCAAACTAGCTAAGACAGTTGAAGAATCGGCCAAAGTATTTTCTTCCCTCGGAATGAAAGAAATGTTAAAAGACAAGAAGAAATTATCAATCAGGTTCCACACTTCATTTCTATAATTTATGAGCCGGGGATTATTAGTACAATAAGCATTTCTGACTTGCTGAATAATCAACTCCGCATCTCCAAATATTGCTATCTCTTTAATTCCCATTTCCTTTGCAGCTCTCATGCCCAAAACAAGAGCTTCATACTCTGCCACATTGTTGGTGGTTTCAAATTCTAGTTTGTATGATAGGGATATGGCCTCTTGACAAGGTGAAATGAAAACCACTCCAGCGCCTGCTCCTTTGCTAGAAGAAGCTCCATCGAAAAACATCTTCCACACAGAAGGGGTTGGAGGGGAATTTGGACAGTCAAGACTGGGTTGCTTTCGGACTTGGAAAGGCTCTTCGGGAGCATCAGTGAGCTGCAATAGGATCGACCCCAAATCAGTGTCAATTGCAAAGATGGGGTGATTGGTGGGGTTCGCTTCATCACTGACAATGTAAGCCAGCTGAGCTTCTCTATACAGTCTCCTTTGTTCCCCTCCGAAAACTGAAATGGTGGCATACGTGAGATCCATATGAAGCGTTCCCCCAAGCTTTTTTATCCAAGATCGAGACAACAACATGTCGAAGTTGGGGGGAACATCATCTACCACAATATCCATGACCACACTCTTCATGGGCAGCTGGAACAAGGAAACTACCAGGTCTTTGATGACTCCCAGGCACTGCACCCTCCTTGAGTCGAAAGAGTACAAATCATGATAAGTTTTGGTCACCTCCAGTCCCAGTTCTTCCATAACTATTCTAGGTATAAGATTATGGGAAGCCCCCGAATCCATGAGGCAGTTATGCAACACTTTATCATGTATGTTCAGGGACATGTAGAAGGGAGGGGATGAGTCATCTCTATCTTCTACCATAGGCCCTAAGACAACTATCGACTTTTCATCTTGGAGATTTATTGAGTCGGTGGAAGGCTGAGGGGGGTCAGACTGTAACAGCTTGGAGAGGGATCTCTTGAAATCTTCATTTTTAACTAGTTCAGACAGGGGTACAAGAATTCTAATCTTTTGAATCTCATGCTCAAAATTGAAGGAAGGGGCAGGCTTAGGAACTTCCCTTACCTCCGTGACAGGTTCTTTAGCTGCTGGTGAAACATTCTGAGCTTTCTTTTCTTTAGTAGTGGCTGCTGCAGCTTTAGTAGGCCTCTCCGTTATGGGGGACTGGTCCTGGTTGTCAAAATTTCCTTCTTTCCTCTTCGACCTAAGATTATATCTGTTAGAAGTGTTGCCATATCTTTCCCCTCTACTCAACTTGTTGATTTGAGCGTTGATAAGGGATTCTTCATATGCAGATTGAGTCAGATGAGGAAATGGGGACGTGTCCTCAATGTAGTGGATCTCGGGGTCGAATTCATCCATCTCCTCCCCCTCCTCATGAGATACTAGGTTGTTCTGGAGAGGGGTCTGAATCCTCTGATCATCTCTATCCCTGCTCCTTTGTTCTCTAGGAAAAGCCTGTGGCACATTGTTATTAGGCTTCCTGAAACCTCTACCATCAGCATTTTGGGGATTTCTGTAGATAGGTTTCCCTTCTAATTCCCCCCTTTCCATCTTGGAAGAAAGTGATTTTAGCGCTCTTGCTGTCTCGTCTGTCTGGAGGGGAAGGGGAGAGGAACTGGATGGGGAATCTTTAGGCCTCTGCCTAGATATGTTTCTACCAGCAGTATTCCTGAGTCGGTCAGTGGCCAATATATTAGATTCTACCTCCATGGCTGCGTCCTGCATGTGGGTCAGCGTAGTAGCTATCCTTTCCCTCAATAGGAGGCAGAAATCGGGATCAAAGGTGCTAGCATAAGTGATCTTTGCGAAGGCTTCAAAGGGTTTTATCTCGGCCAGGATTCTGTTGTACATTTTATTGAATCTCTTGGAGAAGTCGGAGACAGACTCCCCTTATTTTCTCTTTAAAGACCCAAACTCTGTCATGTAATACATGAAATCTTTTTTATCTCCCCACTGTCTCAAAAAGGCACCGTCCAACGCTTCTATAACATTGATAGATTCAGGAGGCAGGGCCTTGAACCATTTTCTAACTTCGCCTTGAAGGCTATGGACAAAAATCCTCATCCATACATCTGCGTGCATGATGACGTTATCATCTGTAAAACTATAGAAGGCTTCCAGGTGTTCTTCCGCAGATATGCCCCCCTCTCCTATGAATTTAGGCAGCTGCTTGAGGTAACCATCTGCTGGAAGGGCATTAAGTTGTTGAGGTAGCACGAGGTGAGCATACCTAGAGGCTATAATGGCCTCCATTCTGGTCATGGGGGGATTTGGTCCTACCATAGGGATATTATGTGGAGGAGAACTCGGAGGGGAAGGAGTTCGAAAAGGGGATACTAGGGACGGGCTTCTGAGGGGAGTGGGAAACAATAGGGGATTTAGGGAGAAGGATAGCGAGCTAAAGCCGACGGATGTTTCCCTTTGTGCAGAAGCGGTGACCGCGACAAGAGGAGAAGCGGTAAAGATGGGAGTGGGGAAATCTTCAGTAGTCGTAGGTCTATGACAGGATACAGCTTCAGAGGAGATGGGAGTGACAAGGATTTCTCCCTCTAATCCTAGACCAGGGGGGGGAACCTCAATAGGAACACTCCCAAAATTTAGAAAATGGGAAACTTCAGAAGACAGTCTGCCAGGAAACTGAGGCGGAGAGAATGGAGTTTCTACAAAGGGAGACGATAGATTACATGGTTCGACAGTAGCAGTTTCTCTTTTAGGGGCCCTTTCTTTACTGAGAACCACCTCTTTATCAGTTCCAGGCATAGCTAGAGGCAGCTGAGGATGGGACCGTGTGTTTCTTCCTCTAAAAGCCACAATTAAGGTGGCAGGGTCACCACAGTGGAGTCATCACAATGGATTCGCAGGTGCAGAACAACAATCTTCGAAGGCTCTGATACCCGATGCACCTTCAGAATTCAGAGGCTCAATGTTGTTCAATTCTGGGGAAAATCTTCAACTTCATCCCCCGCAATGGCACCAAAAATGTTGGCGATGGAAGTCACTCCTGGATTGCTAGCAGGAGCAGAGCTCGACGTCCATCAGTTTTATGTCACGATTGTTTATAAATGGGATGACCGAATGGAAGCCAACTCAAAACAATATCATTCCAACTCCGAAACTAGGCCAGACATGCATAGGTGAGTGAGGTCTTATATAAACTTCAGACAGTGAGCTGTAGTAAAGGGAGAACAGGCGGAAGACTTGTTTAAGAGAAAAGCAGAGGTTTGTTGTTAACATCGAGTTCCTAACAGACTGTAGAAGAAGACATCCAAACACAATATCCTCTTACGTTCAAACGTAAAAACCAGAGAATGCAATAATGCAACAATAAATCTTTTATCATAACATGATTGCAATAATTCGCGCGACTCAGTAAATCACGAACTATCTTAGCATGAGATGAAAATTAGATGGAGTAAGAAAAATTGTCTGTCATAAAACAAGAGATCTCATATACAGATGCATAACCAAAAAACTAGAATGCCTGTTAAAACTTTACAGTAGGGAGCTCTCCTCTACCATCGATCCTTACAAAATACAAAGACTGAGTCTATATACTCAGGAAAATTCACCTCGCAGAGGCGTGCCCAGTCACCCAAGGCTTGGTGTCCCTTCATTCAAAATCGTACTGATATCTTTCTTTAAGTGCCACCTTAACTACGCATGGCTCCTGTAAGGAGGGTAGCTGAGCCATTAAGTACTCGGCTAGCGTGTGCAGACTTCTCTGTCGAGTTGAGGACTTCAGCATGGCTTCTTTGAGAAAATTGATACACAGGACCTCTGTGAGCAGGCGGCTCACCAGACCCTCCATTCCCCTCACTTAATGAATGACAGGAGGTCTCAACCACCCACTCTTGCCGTCATTTACTCCAGGCGAGAAATAGTATGGAGGTCGGATCCGATGGCACCTGAAGATTACGACAATCCCCTCTGTAACTAAACTCGGCACAACTCCTTCCTCTCCTTGAGTGACCATGGGCTGTGACCATGTGTTTCTTTCCAATGCACTTTCGGCGTTTACGAATGGGAAGGAGCTATTCCTGCAATTTGAAATCGCGATGAGAGAAACACCGAGACAGCTCAGTTTGCCGCCAGGTGTCCCCTTTGGATGGACGGCTAAAAATGCTTCGTGATACCACGGGCCCCACCTTCTACGCTTCCGGCGTTATCGGGGTTCGGGGTTTCGCGATGTTGGACAACATGAAACTCTCACCCCGCGAACTCCTGAACGCTGAAACGCCAACGCGGCCAGATCTTGCGACATGAGTCCTTAGGATGAATGGATGAGGGGGCATTCGATATTTAAAGGGGAGTCACCCTCGTTTACAGGCTCGCCAGATATGACCTAGGGCTGAGACCGTGGGCTCGACGCCAAAGGCGCTTTCGGCATTTCACTGATCGGCACTTTCAAGTGCAATGAGCCGAGGGCTCCCTGTTCCCCGAAACCCCGATTCGCGATATGCTGACAGGCTGCCACCTGTCCCAGTTGGATCGGATGACCCAAGCCTGCTGTGAAATACGAGAGTTGTCCCTTGTGCTAAACCTTGAGCAATTCGGTAGCTCTGAAAACCTGGTGACCGTCGATCTGCTTTGTAAATAGATCTTGGATGTTACCGATGACATTTTTCCCGCTCGCTTGACCCACTACATGGAAAAACAGGGATTCTCCCGTGCTGCGCTTGGGCATTTTCTGCGCAATCTGCAGACCTGGGTGCTTCTGCGCCTAATGACAAAAATAATCGCTAACACCACTTATGACAAAGAAATGTAGTCCATTGTGCAGGCTTGCCCTCAATGGAAGCATTACATTTTGGGAAAGGAAACGGTCATCCACACAGACCACCGACCCCTGCATTTCATACAGACATAAGGGAAGTTGCAGAACGATCTCCATCAGAAGTGGTCCACATACCTGCAACAGTTTCATTTGAACATTAAGTACAAAAAAGGCAGCACCAATAATGTTGCAGACTGCCTTAGTCGACCACCCATCATGGCGCTAACCACTGTGTTCAACTCTTGTGGGCACGAGACTTCCAATTGGCCACTTCTCTACACAAGTGATCCAGAATTCGGCCACACATACAATACACTCTTGAAGGGTAAGCAAGATCCCAATTTTCACCTCCAGGATGCCCTGCTTTGTCACTTGGGACACCTTTGTGTTCCTTCAAGCGAGCATGCCAAGATGATTTGGGAGGCGCACTACAGTTGGGTCGCTGGGCATTTCGGGGTCGAGAAAACCGTGGCAGTACTGCAAAAGTATTTCTATTGGCCGAACCTTCGACAAGATGTCAGGAAGTACATCAAGTCCTGCACTACTTGCACCATTGCCAAACCGACCATCAAGAAGCAAGGCCCCTATACTCCACTTCCTACCTCCAGTCAACCTTGGGAATCCATCTCTATGGATTACATGTCGGGCCTTCCTTCTACTAAGCATGGCAATGACTGTGTTTTTGTGGTTGTCGACCGATTCTCAAAGATGTCCATTATGATGGCCTGCAAGAAGAATATCACAGCAGAAGCCACTGCTAAACTCTTCTTTGAATGAGTGTGGGTACACTTTGGGATCCCATAGTCTATCATCTCAGATCGGGACAGTAGGTTCCTCAATACATTTTGGTCTAGCCTCTGGTCGATGTTGGACACCAAGCTCACCAAGTCCACAACTTTCCATCTACAAACTGATGGTCAGACAGAGGTCGTCAACCGGATGATCGTACACATTCTGCGCATGTATAATTCAAAGCATCCACGCACATGGGATGAGAGCCTCCCCTATGTACAACATAACTACAACTAGGCTCTCCATAGCTCAACTAGCCACAACCCCTTTCAAGTGGGCTTGGGATTCTAGCCACTATGTCCCATTGACATAGCCATGCCATTTGTGGCTACTCAGGAAGATTCAGCGCATGTCCAGTCTGAGGCGGATAAGGAAAACAACTTCATTGAGCACATTCAACACATCCGCCAATAGGTTCATGACATCTTGGACAGAGCCAATGCTAGGTACAAGCAGCAACATGATCAACATCGGGTGCCACACAACTTCCAAGTGGGCGACAAAGTGTGGATGCATTTGCAAAAGGAGCGCCTCACTGGATCCCACCACAAGCTTCGTCCACTCCGATATGGGTCGTACACCCTCACCAAGGCTGTAGGGGAAAATGCCTTTGAGCTCATCATTCCACCATACCTTGGTCTGCACCCAGTGCTCAATGTGGACCACCTTCGACCCTACTTTCCAACTCTACTAGACACATCCGACATCGTAGAACAACTCACACCAACAGATTTAAATCTAGACTGCATGGAACAACCAAGAAATGATCAGATCATGGATACATAGATCAAGCACACCTAGAAACAAAGGATACTGCTATATCGAGTTGTCAAAGTAGGCCAACTCCTTCACGAAGGCAAATGGCTCACCAAGGACCAAGTTCAACAGAAGTTTCCTCATCTCATGGAGGAACTCAACGCAATGGAGACCATTGCTTCCTAAGGGGGGAGGAATGATCCAGGTGGATATTGGTGGCCACCCACCTATTCCACTTGGACCCCCACCATTGCTTCTTTCAGTTTTTCATTTTCCGCACAGTTTACTATTTTTAGCAGT
The DNA here is from genome assembly GCA_032191745.1 of Picea mariana. Taxonomy (NCBI): domain Eukaryota; kingdom Viridiplantae; phylum Streptophyta; class Pinopsida; order Pinales; family Pinaceae; genus Picea; species Picea mariana. The sequence continues at coordinate 10,757 of JASDQU010585694.1, read as the reverse complement.
TTTTCGGGTCCTGAACTTTCGGAGCCATTTTGAGGCCTCAAACGACATTTTTTGGGAAAATGGAGAGCAAGATGTATCATACATCATTGTTTCTCACCCAAAAGTTGTATTCCTCGGATAGATCTTTCTAACGAGGTATAGAACGCGTCAAACAGAGATCGTATGCCAAAGTTATGTCCCCGAGAAGTTGATGTACCAACTTACCCAAACAAGGCCCATAGTCTTGGCGTTTCATCTCCTAGGGTTAGGTCTTTGGATGTTTAGGGTTTTCCATTGTTTCTCAATAATAATAGGCCTTCAAGCCTCATTGTAACACAGTTTAGAGGCCAGTATCCGCCACATCTCTTCTCAGAGATAAGCTACCAGCACCCTAGCTAGTTTATTTCCATTTTGTCTGTAAGCATATTTCAGTCATTTGTTATTAATGAAATGAAGTCTTATTTCTGCTGCATCTCTGTGTTTATGTGTATTTCTGTATTTCATTGTGTTCCTACATAAATCTGGATCAAATATGTTCTTGATGCTTCTGATCCTACGTTGTTGAGTAAGAAGTTCTGCATCAAAAAAACACTTAAATAGAAAAAACAATTAACTACATGTTGTAACACAACAATGCACTCTTCGACTTTATTAACTGAATTCACAAAAATTGCAGAAAAAATCAAATCTAACTACTATACATGATCCTTTGGACTAGATAAATGGTCCTTTAGTTCAGTTCTGAGAAATATAGGGTTTCAGGCGAGCGCCATTCACCCATACTAGCCACAACATATAATCCAGTTGCACAAGTCTGACTGCTCTAGAAGGTCGGATCTCCACAACTATAAATGGTCCCAACCAATGCATGCGCAACTTGCATGGATGTTTCTAGTATCTACTTTCATAAAGTAGGACCTTGTCTCCTTGCGCAAATAATTTGGTCTTAATGTGTCTGTCATGCCAAGATTTCTTCCTTGGTTTCTCAACTGACTGATGGAAGTCTGCTAAAAACCTAGTCTCTTCAAGTTCTTTTAAGTCCATGAGCCTCTGTGCAACTGATTCATCCTCTGACATGTGTGTAATCTGTGCATTATATAAAACCGGATTAATGAATTCTACAGGTACCACAACCTCTTTCCCATAGACTAGCTGAAATGGCGTGTACCTATGTAGTTTCTTTGTGGTTTTCCTGTAAGCCCATAACACTGTTGGGACTCTATCATCCCAATCCTCCCTATTTGCGCAACAAACCTTCGTTAATCCTCTTTCCAGGATCTTGTTAAACGTCTCTACTGTTCCATTGGCTTGTGGACGGTAGGGACTACTTTTATGATGTTGGATCAAAAACTATGTTGCAATATTTTCTATTGTACTACTGATAAAATGACCACCTTGACCATTGGTTAGACTCCTAGGACATCCAAACCGAGTGATAATATTTAAAAAAATGAACCTAGTAGTAGTATCGGTCAAATAATCTTGAACAACTACTACCTCAGCCCAATGTGTAAGGTAATCAGTTGTGGTAATAATATACCTAGCCTTTGAATGCTTAGTTGTGGGGTTGATCGGTCCAATGAAGTCAACCACTCATTTCTCAAATTCTTGTAGAGCTCAAACTAACTAAAGAGAAAATTCATCTCGATGTGATGGCTTACCCACTCTTTGAAAAACATTGCAAGATATATCATATGCCTTTGCATCCTTGAAGAGCATGGCCCACCATAGTCCAGCTTGGAGGACTTTCTACACTATGGCCTTTCCTCCAACATGACCTCCCACAACTCCACTGTGGCACTCCCACAATATGTCTTGTCTTTCATGATCTAAGACACATCTCTTGAGGATTCTATCTATTCCCAACTTATACAATTGTCCCACAATAAATTGATATTCCGCTGCTCTAACCACCATATGACGTTTCTATGTTGCGGAGTGCGTTTCTGGGTAGGCCCCTGTACTTAATAAGGATTCTATGTCTTCCAGGTATTCTGGTATGGCCTCAACCCAGAAAAAGTCTACATATGGGAGTTGATCATCAACTTCTCCGCCATTTTCTCTTGGCTCTAATCTAGACAGGTGATCAGGCCCCACATTGCATCTTCTAGGCTTAATGATCACTTCAAATGAAAATTCCTGAAACAGTAATAACCATCGACAAATTTTTCCTTCGAGAACATGCTTGTTAACTAGATATTTTAATGCAAGATGATCAGTAAAGAACTTAAAATGAGAGCCTAACAAATAATGTCTAAACTTCTGCAGAGCATAAATCATAGCTAAACCTTCCCTTTCTGTGGTTGTATAGTTGCGCTCATCTTGCGACAACTTCCTTCTAGCAAAGTAGATAGGATGATAAATGGCTTTGTATCCTAGTTGCACTATGATGGTTCCCAAGAAAATACCTGATGCGTCTATGTGCACATGAAATTTGTTTTCCCGGTTTGGAAATATCAGAATAGGTTCTATTTTGAGATTTTCCTTCAGGATATCAAACGCTTTATCACTGTTGATACTAAGAGGGGGGTGAATCAGTATCAAGTACAATTTAAAACATTTTTCAACTTATACTTAAACCATTCAATTATATCCAATGAGAAATGAACAATAGTATAAGAGTTACACTAATACACCACAATACACCATGCACAATAT
>JASDQU010585693.1:76025-91637 GCA_032191745.1 Picea mariana | reverse complement strand
TGCCGATAGACCCACGTATAAAAGTTCTCTTGCTACTAAGAAAAGGAAAACTAGACCATTCAAATGCATAGGTTTACAGAGGAACAATAAACATCTTTAATATAAATCAAACAATCCAAATTTAATTCATAGACACAGACATCCAACCATCATTTCAATCCTAGTACACAGGGTATAAGAATACTTATCAAGAAACCAGATAGTGAAGCAACTGCTGAGAGGGGTGCCCTTTTCCACCCAATCATAGGCACAACCACTCCTAGACGGATTTACCGCTGTCCACCTCCTAGATGTATCATGATGCTCTGAGAGAGAATCTTTCTTATCGTTCAACAATAACCAGGGACAAAAATCTCTCTCCTCTTCCCAGAAGAATTTAGCTGATCGTTTCTCCCTCTACCAAGAAAGGGGGTCTGCGATGAGTGCTTCCTCATTCACTCATCTTCTTGCAACCACATTTATCAACTTGGACTAAATATGCTTCCCAACAATTCCTATACCCAGAATAAACTCATTTCTCAATTATCTTCTGAACCAGAGAGTTGCACACGTTCTCACTTCTCAGAAAATGGTCTCTAAACTCATTTTTCCTCGTATCCTCTCCTCTTCCCATAAATTCCCTTCTTTTCTTTCCTTCCTAAAAAATATTGCTTGGGTCTGAATCCCCATTTTGTGGTCAGGTCAAGGAATTTTCCAGATAGGTACTCTACCCATCTCCTCATTGAATCTTGAGGAGGACTTCCCAACTACCATCCTGACTGGTAATTTATTTCTGGGTCAGAGGAGTGTTCTATGTATGAATTATTTTAAATCGATTAAGGTACTAGTCTGGTGGGGGTTATCTCAACCATTGATTGTTCCCCTTACCATCTCTCTCATGCATCATGATCTACCTTCACAAACCCCCTCAACAGTTATGAAACACTATCCATTTTATTTAATAACAAAAATACATACATTACCTTTTATAACAAAAAGGTTCATCAATTTCAACACACACACACATATTCAGTTTTCCCATAGTATTTTGGAAAGTTATAATTATATCTACAAGCTCGTGGAAACAAGGGTATTAAAATACCCTCCCCCTTAAAGTAACATCATCCTCGATGTTCTACATGCCGACGTGTTCTGTATGTATATAAGTAAATAAAAATAGGTATGCATGTTTCATGCCATCCTCCATTTCCCATGTAGCTTCATCTGGACCAAAGTGTTTCCACTGCACCTTGACCTGTGCAATGGTTTTCTTCCTGAGTGATATTTTCTTCCTGTCTATTATGCATTGTGGATCTAGAAGAAATTACCCCTCTGGTTCCACCTGAATCACAGACCAATCAATTATATGATTAGAATCATGTACACATTTATTTAGTAATGAAACATGGAAAACATTATGTGACTTCATTGTGGGAGGAAGTGCTAGTCTATATGTTACAGGTCCCACTCTATCCAAAATTTCAAAGGGTCCACAAAACCGAGGTGCCATCTTGTCACATGCTCCCATTCCCAAAGAAATTATTTTGGGTCTAGCTTGGGGATACACATGACCCCTTGCTTTGAACTCTCGAGGAGTCATTTTTCTGTCTGCACAACTTTTCTGTCTATCATGAGATATTTTCAGATTATGTTTGATCTAAACTACTTTTTGTTCCATTTCCTTTAGCATATTTGGCCTGATCGTAATTGTGTCTACTGGGTTATTCCAGCTAATTGGAATACTACATTGTCTACCATAGAGGGTCTCAAAAGGGGTCATCTTCAATGACTCTTGATATCCATTGTTATAAGAAAACTCTACAAGTGGTAGGTAGTCTTCCCACTTCTTGGGCTGATGCATTACATGCATCCTTAATATGTCCTCTAACACTTGGTTTATCCTCTCTATTTTCCCATCAATTTGAGGGTGATAGGCTGTACCAAATAGTAATTTAGTTTCAAAACCAACAAACAAAGATTTCCAAAAGTTTGGAGTAAATTTTGTATCTCTGTCGGATATGATTTCCTTAGGCATGCCATGTAGTCTAAATATTTCTTTCATGAAAATACAGACAATATCTATTTCCTCGCAAGTTGATTTGATGGGAATAAAGTGAGCAACCCTTCTCAGTTTTTCCACAACTACCATGATGGCATTGTTTTGTTTGTTTGATTTTGGTAACCTTGTGATGAAATCCATTGAGATGGTTTCCCATTTTCATTCTGAGATTGGTGGGGGCTGAAAAAACCCTGTTGGATGTTGGTGCTCTGCCATAACCTACTAACATTCTAGACATTTAACTAAGTAATCATGTATGTCATTTTTCAGTTCGGGCCAATAAAATTGTTTCCTAGTGGTTGTGATCATTTTATGATAACCAGGATGTCCGGAATATGGTATTTTGTGTAGTTCATCCATTATGAACCTCTTCAAGTTGTCACAATTTGGAATATACAACCTACCCTTGTAAGCTAGTAGACCATCTTTCAGCAATTGATAACCCTCATACTTCATCCCTGTGGGCTCTTGCTCTAAGTATGATTTCACAGTCTTGAAAAATGCATATGTTTCCTGTGTACTTTTGACTCTCTCCTTGACGTCTAATTCACAGGTTCTTACAACTACCAAGTGAATCACTTTCATACCTCTACTAAGGGCATCAACTAACCTATTTTATTTTCCTTTGATATGTTTGATTTCAAAATCAAACTCACTAAGGATATCCATCCATATAGCTTTTCTAGCATTGATTTTTGGTTGATCAAACAAATATCTCAACCCACTATGGTCTGTCATAAGAACGATTCTTCTACCTAAGAGGTAATTCCTCCACATTTTTAAAGTATTTACTATGGCAACCAACTCCAAATTGTGGGTCACATAATTGATTTCATGCTCATTCAATTTTCTAGATTAGTATCAAATCACATGTCCTTCTTGCATAAGGAGTCCTTTGAGCCCTTCCTTGTAGGCATCTGTACACACAAGGAAGTCCTTGTTTGGGTCTACAATATTCAGCACAAGTGCATTGTTTAGAAGGTATTTCATTTTTTGGAATATCTCTCCACATTCTGATGTCCAAATTAATTTAAATCCCTTTTTATGAAGGGAGGTGATTGGGAAACCGTTCTTGTAGAATCCCTTTATGAACCTTCTATAGAATCCTGCTAGGCCCATAAAGGATTTGATATCAGGTACATTCTTTGGGGTAGGCCAATACATACTGGATTTGATATTGTCATGGTCAACTACCACTCCATAAATACCATGGCCTAATTAATGGACTTGTTGTTGGAAAAAGTCACACTTACTAAACTTAACATAGAGTTGATGTTCTCTCAGCATCTAAAGCACTAACTTGAGATGTTCTTCCTTCTCTTCCCGACTCTTAGAATAGATTAGGATATAATCAATGAAAACCAACACAAATCTATCCAAAAACTTACTGAGTACATTATTCATTAAGAACATAAAAGTGGTTGGTGCATTGGTAAGTCCAAATGGCACCACCACAAATTCACAGTGACCATATCTTGTCCTAAAGGTTGTTTTGCGGATGTATTCATCTTTAATTTGTACTTGATGGTATCCATACCTCATGTCAATATTAGAGAAAGTTGTAGCACCCCTTAATTGGTCAAACAAGTCATTGATCCTTGGAAAGGGATACTTATTATTAATTGTCATCTTATTGAGTTGTCTATAGTCTATGCACAACCTGAGGGTGCCATCCTTCTTTTTCACAAACAGGGTTGGTGCCTCCCATGGAGACACACTAGGCCGAAGGTATCCTTTGTCCAACATCTCTTTTGACTATAGTTTGAGCTCAACTAGATCTGATGTACTCATTCTATAGGGTGTTCTAGACACTGGCACCGCTCCTGGTACAAGTTCTATTGAAAAGTAAATATCTCTCCTTAGAGGTAGACCTGGTACCTCTTCTGGAAACACATATTTATACTCTCTTAATATGGGATGGTCCTCTAGGCTTGGTTTATTGTTCTCAACAGAGTTCGACACTTGTATTGCATACAAAGGGCATCCTTTTCTACAATACTTCTTCACTTGAAGGGTTGATATTTGTCTCACTGAGACAAGCTTTTGAATTCCTTATAGGGTTATTTTTCTCCCTTTTCCATATTCACACTCCCAAGTTTTATTGTAACAGTCCAACTTGGTTTTATGGGTATCCAACCAATCCATGTCAATCAACAGGTCATAAGATCCTAAAGGGAGCACGTTTAAGGTTGCTTGGGTGGGTAATCCATTCATAATGAATTGGCATGTTGGTATGACCTCAGTTACAGTGGCTAGTTATACTAGCCACGGTTTAGCATGTTTTACTTGCTACAATTTACATTTCTCAACAATTTGAGGGGAAACATAAATCATATTAGAACTAGGGTAAATTCAAATGGAAACTAGATGGTTGGAAATCATACCTTTCATCTCCACCACTAACACTTGATGGTTAGATTGTCTATTATCCAAGGCTTCATAAATTTGTGGCATGCTCCTGGCCACATCATTGACTGTGGTAGCCTCTTGGAAGTTGTAGACCCTCCTATTGTTATGTTGACTATGTGGAAAATCCCTCAGCAAATGTTCTTCTCCACAAACCCAACATTTAAAGGGTTCTCTCTTTGTGTTATCAATATTACGTGGGGCTGCTCCAATGGGTTTATTACCACTCTGAGATGGGAAATTTTGTTGATATACACTTTTAGTAGGAAGTCTCATCTTAGAAATTTTTCCATGGTTCTTAAATCTTGAGGGTTTAAACCCATTCTTCTTGAATCCTTAATTACTTTTCTTCTTCCATTCCTCATGAGGTTATGCCTTATTCATGAATTACTCATATAAATACCTTGCCTTCCGGATAATATCTTCTAAGATCTTAGGTTCATCAAATTCAATTATGTCCTAGAAGGACTGAGGAATTCCACTAATAAATCGTTTCATATTTACCTTTTCGTCCTTTATTTAGGGCACATACCTTATTAGCTCAAGATTTTTGTCGATATATTCATCTATTGTAAGTTCTCCTAACTTGAGTTCATAGAACTCCTTGGTCTTCCCATCAAAGTATTTTTCCAAAAGATACTTCTTCTTGAAGTATTTCTCAAATTGTTTCCATGNTCACATTCCTAAGGTCCTCCCACCAAATGGAGGCCTTTCCATTCAAGTTAAAAATGGCTATTCGAGCCTTTAAGTTTTCAGAGTAGTCATGGAATCTGAAGTACTTCTTCAAGCCAAGAAACCAAACTTCTACTTCTTCCCCCTTCTAAATTTCTCCATTGAAAGTGGGTGGTATGTCTTTCTTAAACTCTTCAGGGTCATGGCTCTTGGATTGTTTCCTCTTCTTTCTTCTCTTTTGGGAATGTGAACTAGTCTTGCTACTACAAGATTCCTTGGAGTTGTTAGTTTATTCACTAGAGGATTCTTTCGTTGAGTGTCTCTTGGCTCCATGTTGGGAGTTATTTAAGGTGATCCTCCTTGTATGGCCACTTTCAGGACCGTGATTTTGTATCTCAGGTGGAATTTGGGTTTTCTTAGTATGATGTATATCCATATGACTACTTGCTGGTCCATGGTGCAATTGCCTTTGTATATCTGATAGGATTTGCAGTAGGATTGTGTTAATTTCAATTTGATTTTAATGCTATTTTATCATCCTTTCATTATCATTGTTACAAATCTGTAATTCCACCATGAGGGTTCTTACGGTTTCAACCAAATCTAGAGGGGTTTCCACTTCCCTCCTCTCATCAGATTCTTCTTCTCTATTGTGGGATCTTTCCTCCAACTCATGGTGTGTCACCATCCTTTACACACTAGTTTTCCTGTTGTCCACTGACTGCTTGAGTGATGAAAAAACACTTTATGTTAGTTAATTACCTACTGTTTTATGAACCACACATACAATTTGTAAGGTGAAGTCAACTTGTTTATTCGAAACACTAGCAACACACATTTCAAACTTTCAAACATATAACAACAACAAAAAATTTCATTCCTCTTTTTAGTAGTGGTTTAGATAAGTTTCTTATGAATTGGGTAAGATAGGGGGTTACCCGTTAAAATTTCTCTAATAATTTTTTTTTTTATGCAACTCGTTCATGAGCCCAAGCAAGTCGAGTGTTGTAACCTCGCTCTGATACCACTTTGTAACACACCCAACCCCTTAGGTATCCATTGGAGGGATGGAAGATAAAATAATTTCTTTTACTCAAAGAACTCAGATCCTCTTCTTGATATCTCCATATCCTTCTGCTCGTCAAGAGTTTTACAACAACTATCACCATGCTCAAATCTGAGCTCGGGATTGGAGGTTACACTCTTGTTTAACGCACAGGATTATGAGATTTTGATGTTCGACATTGAACGCCCGTCTCTCTATTCACATATCCTCCGGAGTCCCAAAACCCCAAAATTCCACCACATGGTTCTGGCCTTTGGCCCTTTTGATTTATTAAATACAGCCCCCCAAACCTCTGGTGTTCTGAAACCCCAGACTCTCGAAGGGCCCACACTTACACATGGTGGCGCATTAAATGTAGAGTTAGGGGCAGGTAGGTCTAGGCCTTCGACCAATTTACCCCGACATTCCAACATCCCAAGTTCCCTGAAGTCCCAAACTCCCAGTGTCCCGGATATTGCACCAACTTTTGGGCCAGGCAAGCATGCGCCAGGAGAATGACATGCGAAAAAGGGAAGAGATGGCACGTGTCCCCATTAATGGGGGACACACATCACGTTCTAATGGGAACATAGGTTCTGTAAAAATCATGAATCAATGAGACACGTGGCATGTTGAACATGGGTCCACGTCACCTTAGGTGATGTCAGCGTGCCACGTCACTCCAGACTGACAGCCTCTGAGAGTCTCTAGCCTCTCCTACCTGCAAAATATCCTAGAGCTCTGAATCCCAAACTTCCACCAACAACCTCCCAATACTCATTTTATCCCACGGTCGTTATCGGTCCATGTATATCCATAGATCTATGGCCTCCGTGGCTTCGCGAATTAAGAATTCGGGAGCTCAGTCGTCTAGTTTCCTTTTTAGTCCCATAGTGGTTAGTGTCNCGGATCGATGTTCCTCATCGCTTCACAACTTCGGTGTTTGGGGGTTCTACCCATTTAACACTCCCTTTCTTCCGGAGTGGTCAACATCGGACTGACCACGACATAGATCCAATGGTCACGTGAAATATTGAAGCATCCAAGGCTCTATAGTTGTCGTCACTTCATGAGTTCGACATTTGAAGGTTCCACCCTCTTAACACTCCCTTTATCCCAGATTTGTGAATGCCCAACTGACCATGACATATATGTAACGACTAGGGAAGACCCCTAGTATCCTCAAATCTACGACTTGTGCTACTTCGTGACCGGTAAGTGGGTCAGGGTTTAGAGGTGGGACAGATCCCACGGTCATGGTTAAGAAACTGCTAGATTTCGGTCAACCTTGCTAGTAACCGTACCAGTAGGTTACCTTCAGTTGTTTTCGAAGGTTGTAAAGTCATAACGTCTCGGAGATCTAGACTCTTAGAGTTTCTAAGACAAAATAACCTAGCTCCTTTTGGACCTAGTGAAGGGTTCCAAGGTCCCAGTCATATGGATTCCTAACAAGTCTCAGGGTTACATGCTCAACACTTATCCATGATTTGGATAGTGTCATGGACATGAGTTCTCAATCACACGGACGAATGGTTCGAAGGAGGCCCCCTCCCTCCACAAAGATCGAAGTTAGTAACCTACAAAGGTAAATTCGTGGGGTCAACAGTCCTGAGGTGTCCCAGCGAAGTTTTCCACAACTCTTACATTACAAAATCAACCCTTGGGAAAATTCCCTTAAGGATTTTCCAACAAGTACATAAATCGTAAAATTATCTTAAATTCATTTGCAGACCCACGTCTAAAAGTTCTCCTATTACTAAGAAAAGGAAAACTAGACCATTCAAATGCAAGGTTTTACTAGAATAACAATAAACATCTCTAATATAAATCAAACAATGAAAATTTTAGTCATAAACACAGACATCCAACCATCATTTCAATCCTAGTACACAGGGTATAAGAATACTTATCAAGAAACTAGATATTGAAGCAACTGCTGAGACGGGTGCCCTTTTCCACCCAACCATAGGCACAACCAATTCTGGATGGATTTACTGCTAGGCACCCCATAGATAGATCATGATGCTCTAAGAGAGACTCTTTCTTATCGTTCAAAAAAAACCAGGGACAAAGATCGCTCTCCTCTTCCTAGAGGAATTTAGCATATCATTTCTCCCTCTACCAAGCAAGGGGGTATGTGATGAGTGCTTTCTCAGTCACTCATATTCTTGCAACCTCATTTATCAACATGGAATGAAGACGTTGGCCAACAATTCCTGTACACAGAACCAACTCATTTCTCAGTTCTCTTCTGGACGAGAGAGCTGCGCACATTCTCCCTTTTCAGAAAATGGTCTCTAAACTCATTTTTCCTTGAATCCTCTCCTCTGCCCACAAATTCCTTTGTTTTCTTTCTTTCCTCGGTGCATCTGAATCCCCATTTCTTGGTTAGGTTAGGAATTTTTTCAGATAGGAACTCTGCCCATCTCCACATTGACTCTTGAGGACTTCTCAACTACCATCCTGACTGGTAATTTATTTATGGGTCAGAGGACTGTTCTAGGTCTAAATAATTTTAAATCTAGTAAGGTACTGGTCTGGTGGCGGTTATCTCAACCATTGATGTTTCCCCTCACCATATCTTTCATGCATCATGATCTACCTTGGAAAACCCCCTCATTAGTTATGCAACACTATCCATTTTATTTAATAACAAAAATACATAGATTACCTTTTATAACAAAAAGGTTCATCAATTCCAACATACACACACATATTCACTTTTCCCATAGTATTTTGGAAAGTTATAGTTATATTTACAAGCTGTAGGAAACAAGGGTATTACAACAAGGTAGGTCCCGATTAGGAAGGCATCCCTTTGGGAATTCCCTAAAACCTACAAAAGGGTTATTCCTTCCCTCACCTTTGTGCATTCTTCCTCATAGCATGTGACCCTTTTCATGGCATGCATCCCTTTAAGATGTGATCTTATGAAAGTTAATAAGGTCACAGTCCAGGTTAATCGAGACCAATTATCAATTCCCTTAGTTGAGCTCGAACTATGATGATGGTTTAGGCATTCTCGATTTTGAGAGGTTGTAAGGAAGTTGGACTGTTGATGGATTCATAAATGATGGTTTTGGGTGGAGATGAAGTTCTTAAATGAAATATCATCAATCGGTTGGTTGTGTATCCTAGGTTCATAGGATCGGGACCTCCTTCAAACTGGTTCTACTAGATAGTAAGTGAAGTTTCCATCCTTTCTCTCCTAGTTGTATACAACCTGGACTTGATTTTAGTTTTCATTTGTGTGACTTTGGTTTCCCTGTTGGGTTCTATAGTGTCCTAATTTCTGGTGTTTAGTCCATTGCACTGAATTGGGGGGTCTTCTTCTTGCAGTCTGTGCTTTATCCCAAGGCTCTATCACTGGGTGTCTGGGGAAAGTTGGGAAATTCAAGGTCTTTCACTGTTTTTTTTTATTTCCATCCAAGAGCACACATATTGGTTTTCCCCCTCTGTTGTAGTCAAGGGGAAGTTTCCCGAGACTTTCAAAGGTTGCAAGTTTTGGGTTGTTTGTGGATTTATTTTTGTGTGGTCTCTATTTCCTCACATGTAGGTTCCTTTGCCTTTCTATGGTGGATGTTATGGCTCAAGGTAGTCTCAAATCAAGCCATCAAGGATCAAGGAGGTGGGGGAAATCCAAGTATCTTCCCTCCAGGTGTGTCAATTTTCATCCTCATTGCATGGGAGCGGAAAAGGTTGTTAAACATGCTAAACAGAGCTTTAGCTAGGGTACCCCTCTAGAGATTCAACAAGAGGTGGAGGGTCCAATAGGATTGGTTTGAAAAAAATGCCTTCAAACCTCTAAACAACAAATCAAGGAGGAATTCCAAGGTTCGGTCTCATATTCTGGCTTCTCCAAGTCTAGGGACATGAAGCTCTTCCAAGGTTTGGAGTTCTACTAGCTCATTAAGACACTTATATCCCAAGCAGTGAAAAACAAGGAGGTCCAACAACTAGAAACTCTAGATAGACTAAGGCAACTGGAAGCCAAATTTACATTTTTGTGAAGGGTTGTCTTTGGTGTTAGCTTCAAGGTTTCCAGGTGGGAGCTAAGAAAAGAAGAGGAAACAATGGGGGTAATTGGAATCCTGGGTTCATAGGGAACCAACCATAACCCTATCATCATAGAAGATGAACCAAGAAAAAAGGTGACCAAAAAATCTAAGAAGCCAAAAACTTCTAGAGAAGTAGGTCCACCTCATCTAAATCCATTATAATCATGTTTTCTCTTAGTCTTTACTCATGTTAGGTTATACTTGTTTTTAAGATTCTTTAGTTTTACTATATTGCACTTAAGATCTTAAACCTCTATAAATATTTCAAATGTGTTTGAATCGATTCATACAAAATGCTTTCTACAATATTTCTTATACTATAAAAAAAAAAGTAACTTAAAACCAAAAACCATATTTCCTTTAAATAAATCAATTATTATACTTTAAGTTTAAAATTCTTTGTAAACTATTAATTTATACCATATATTTATATAAATTTAACATTTCCTTAAAATAAATAATAAATTTATTAAAAAATTAATTTCCAAACTTTTTTTGAAAAATAACGAATATGTCCACCAATAACCTTAAATTCGGCATCCATATGGAGTTATAGAATGAAATATTTCTCCTTTCGTGGGAATGGCCCAAATGTTTATTCTACGTGTCATTGAATTTCTGTGTCGTTGAATTTCTATGTTGACAATGCTGGCCACATTATATAACATAAACAATACAATCAACCGAATCAACCAACATCAACTATAAGACTCACAATAAATTCTTGCCGGCACATTACACATTCCAACAAACTTTCATTCTATAATTTTCCTTTTCTTATGACTTAAATTATTTTTATTATGTCGAAGGCAAATTTTAGTGTTAGCTTCTTCAGAAAACCTCTTAATCAGCTAAATTATTCTTATTATGTTGAAGGTAAATTTTAGTGTTAGCTTCTTCAGAAAACCTGTCACATGTTTTGAGAAACCACCATTACTATTCACCCATAACATCATTCGAAACCGCCCCTCCAACAACGATTAAGGTTTTTACACTTACACTCCACCGTTTTACTCCACCCCTTTTTCGTCTCTTTTGACACCGGTTTTCTCCACTCCGTTTTTGTCTCCTCTCAGTTCGTCCATGCTTTGATTCCACATATTCATTTATCACGCTTTGTGCTGGCTTTGATTTGACTTAGTCATTGATGACGCTTCATGCAAAGTCTTCATTAGATGATGGAGTCGAATCAGACGACCATCTCTGGATTAATGATGGGCATCACAATGCAAAGGGATTTTCTTGTCACTTTTGAACCGTTATTGCATTCAACATTAACCTCGGCCGCCCGTTACGAGACTATTCCACAAGAAGGATGGAAGCTACAAGCCGAAAATGACGATGGAAGCTGGAACAGATGACCAGGATTGTAATCAACATTCTGGGGGCTTGTCGATTCATAGATCTGAATTTGATCCGAAGGTCAGAAAGATTGCTTCTAAACGAATAACCCAAGAGAGTCTACGATGTCTCGTGTGAAGAGAAACAATTGGATATTAATTAATGGTATGGCCTTGGTCAACCCATGGTTTTATGACCAGCAATAAGTATCTATAGTGATGATTTATTGGGTGGTCTATGTATATCCGACAGTGTACATCACTGCATAGTAAATATTTTTTTGTCTAATTTTATTGCTTTTATTTTATATGTAGATAATTACCTCCATGGTAAATTAATGAATTTTAAATGTAAATACTAGTATTGATGTCTGTGTTTTACTTGGAAATTTTCTTCCCCGATGCTTTTGGGCTGCCCCATAAGAAGACATGAAGTGCATTTTACCCAATTGCATTTATATTAGCACAGTCATATAATTTATGATTGATAAACGCCGAAAGACTAAAGGAAAATTCTGAAAACAGTAATTACGAGTCAACGACCTTCAAGCTCGCAGTGAATTGCCGACAGAGATTGATACCACCAACAACCACTTTTATAAAGCTTCTTTTCCACGCCTGTCTGCTTGCATTCACCATGCCAATCTCACGCGCGCTGTCCACCTGCATTCATCCACGTGGCCATAAACAAGCTTCTTCTCTGCACGCGCTGTCTCCCTGCATTCACCATGCCAATCTCACGCGCGTTGTCCGCCTGCATTCATCCACGCGGCCATAAACGCGGCCATAAACATCAGAAACGCTTCACTTCACATCCACGCGGCCATAAACATCCGTAGTGGTAAAAAAAATGACTGCGCGTAAAATTTTTAATTGGTATCCAACACCCACGCGGCCATAAGTATCCGCCCAGTAACAATAATTTAGTAAATTGTGGCCAGCTTAATAGATTATCTCTTAATCACTGAACGTGGCAATATGGTGGTGAGCAAGTAATTTTTTAATCTGATTTAGTAAATGTAAAAAAGTAATCACATAAATGGACGTCTTTATAAATGAGCCGAAGTTAATTTATTAAAATCTCATCCATTGATTAGAGAGGACGGCGAAGAATATGCCAGCATCTTGAATTGCCAACCCTAAAATTGAAATTTATGATTAAAAGGTGATTAATTCTGCCCATTGTCAATAGGTATACGCCTTTCGGCGTAATTATTTGTGAAAAGATATGATTGGACACTAAATTCTTTCCATCTTATCATTTTCCCTTTATACGTAGTTTCTTCACATATTTCCTTCTCTGTTTTCCTATGCCATGACGTGTTGTTGCACGGATACCTTTCTTGACCTCGAAGACATTCACATCTTATCTTCGGGAAGGGATATCGCTGGATATTTATGGAATTTATATCACGGAATATGATTTTATTATAATGGTAGTGTTCATAATATAAATTAAGTGGATCACGTTCAAACACCTGGATTTGAGAGTGCAATCTTAAGCTTTCCATGTTGTGATCATGAAAATATACCTTAATTCAGTTCAACATTTGTCATTTTTTCAGCATGCTTCTTGATACAGATATCTTGAACATCAACGGGTGGAACCTCTACTCGAAGGTCACCAGGGGCTTCAACATTGCTCTGATTAAACCGTGTCTGGGTCAATTTTCTTGGTCTGCCTGCAAAAGGAGTCCTGGCTTTCGAATTCGGCCACATGGGAAGTACAGGAGGGATAGGGATGTCACGAGATCTATTTTCACGGACCTTGATTGCCTCCAGCATTTCCTCCATGGAACTGCATTGCCATAGTTGAGGAGGAACAATTGTTGTTTTGGACAACATTGTTTTAAGTTATGTCTCAGCGTAAATTTTTCTTTAATGGGATTAAAGCCAACTCGATCCTTCACAAAATTTAAAGTTCATTTCCTACTGTTTGTCCCAGCAAAAAGACTTACAATCAAAATTTTGAATACGATCTAAATTGAATTAAGAGCACGCAAAACGTCATCCCTGGAGGATATTATCATAATGAGAGTGGATTCATAAGTTATAAGATAATACAACCTCCTCTACCAAGTTTTTTTTCCTTTCAAT
Organism: Picea mariana; assembly: GCA_032191745.1. Lineage (NCBI taxonomy): Eukaryota > Viridiplantae > Streptophyta > Pinopsida > Pinales > Pinaceae > Picea > Picea mariana. Next base: position 77,981 of record JASDQU010585693.1, on the reverse strand, counting down.
TTCGAGGTTTTTTAAGTGCTATTGTCCTTAAATCTGAGTTCCAACCCCTTCAACTGGTCCTCGGAAGCTTTGATTTATTTTCCTATGGCTTCACTCTGGGTCTCTTGGCCTTAATCTTAGCGTTAATCTTCACCTTCTCTGCGTGAACGCTCCAAATATCTGCTTCGACCCTCACAATGTTCTTTTGCGGGATCTTGGTCCATTTATTCCCAATATTGTTGCTCCTCTCCTCCTCGTCCCTACTATTTAGCCACAATTTTCTTCAAATGAGAATGTGGAAATTGGTAACAATACCTTTAGATATTCATAGTTTTTTAGTGTATAGGTGTTTTGTTTCATTGTGTATGGCATGGGTTTAAAATTTATAAAAGTGATTCCATTTTTTATATCTTTCATTTTTGGGGGTTAGAATCAGATAGCTACAATGTCGCTTCCTTAATGTAATTTAAGAGTATTCAATATATCAAAATCAACAAAATAAAAAAAAAAAAATTGGTTTTCTTAATTTGGATTACAATAAACTTTTTAATAATGCATAAACATAGCCTTTAGTTCAGAAGGTGAAATTTGTAAAGTAATGCAAAATAAATCCTAAAGAGTAGGGAAAATCTTGGAATAGTTGAGATTAGTAATTTTTTGAAATAACTACCATTTCACATAGAAAAACTTCAAAGTTACAGTAAGAAGGTGGGGGTAGAAGGGAGGTTTCATGGTAAAAAACTATTAATTTACCGTTGTGTGTTTTGAAGAGATGGAAGACCATAACTGCACAAGACGTTGGAATTAACATCTTATTATGCTAAATTTATAATTTGTTTGAATTTGTTTAGGACTTTATGTTTTCATTGGTTCTACATTGGTCTTGTGTTTGAACTTGTTTAGGACTTTTTGTTTTCATTGGTTCTACAATGGTATTGTGTTTGTCTTGAGCTCATGCAAATCCAGATTTGATAAGAATTATTATTATTAGTCATGGTATAAGCTTTTCGTCGCTCTAAAAAAACAATGAAGTGAATTTATCAAAATGCCCTGGCCACAAATATTGAGATTCTATGTGGTTGTGGGCACTCTCTCACCTCAATACATTTTCTGCTTCTTGATGATAAGCACCTTTCTTAACACCACCTGTGAATCCCCCAGCTTCGATTATCCATTTTGGCTACATTGCCACACTGCCCATCTGTAATCTACTTTTTGTGGAACACATCTTGAGTTGAAGCAAAGAAAATGGTACTTTGGAAAAGAAGCACATCTCGAGTTGAAGCAAAGAAAATGGTACTTTGTCAAAGAATCTCACTTAAATGCCAGTTTCAATCAAGAGTACAAAAACTCTAGGAAGGAGTTTACCCTCTCACAGAAGCATCATCTACATGCACAACTGAAAGACTACCAAAGCAAAGTAACAGAGCTCCAGGAGCACTCCTGAGACATTGCGGAAAAAAATATCAGCTTACAGTTACCATCAACTTCTAAATATATTCCATACCCATACCTATTCTATTTTTTTCACTTCCTTACATGGTAGAATAAATCATTATTATTCTGGAACCATCTTAAAAATTATTTTAATTCCTTTAAATATTATTAATATATAATATTTTTTAGTATATATATATATATATATATATTTAAATTTTTGGAAAATTGATTATTTAAAAAAGATATATATTTTTTTTGTAAGTATTTGTATTATATAAAGGTCCTTCTCAAAACCAGGAGCAAGAGTACATTTACTAAGTCATTCGGTTGTAATTACTGAACTGCTCCGTGAGGAGAAACCAGTTCAGCCAACCGTATAGAGTAAGTAGCAAGAAAAGTCTAACAGTGCTAAAGAAAAACTAGACTATCTAACTGCCATGAGAGCCACTGGAGCTAAAGTATGGAACAAGCATTGTAAAATCTGGAACATACTCGGGCAAGAGGCCAGGCCAGGGTTCCTCGACGACAGGTGTCCTG
>JASDQU010585693.1:41426-55682 GCA_032191745.1 Picea mariana | reverse complement strand
ATGGATCATCATGCCTTCCACTATATTAAACATTTGATTAATAACTTATCGTTAATTAAAATTTAAACTTATCCATCTGGTAATCATGGTTATAGGATGTCGTGGAGGTAGACAACGTGGTGCTAGGGGCAGAGGTGCTATGTCGCTAGTAGCATCAATGTCAGAGGGGTCTAACCTCCCAAGGACAAGAACAATTCATTGGACATGAGAAGATTGTTGTGGGCCGGTGGTTGGTTTGATGAGGACCTTTGATAGGATGTCAAAGGCCTTGAGTAACCAACCAGATAGAGATGAGGACAGGGCACCTGTACTCAATAAGGGTTCGTAGCATGCTCCAACGGTCAGTGGTAGAATTCACAGAGAACTCGATAAGGTGAAGTTTCTCGAGTTCATGGGTGCCACGGACGGCTCAACCGTCGAGGCATGGTTGGATAAAATGGCGATGTGCTTTGCACTTTGCAATTACACCTCCAAGATGAGGGTCCTCATGGTGGTATTTCAGATAAAGGGGAGCACTCTTCTATGTTGGAAGATGCTCCTACCTCAATCAAACATGGTCGTCGAAGACGTGTCATGGGATCTATTCGAGGAAAAGTTCCGGGAGAGGTATTTTTCAGAGGAGTTCATTGAGCGCCAACTCAATGAGTTCAACTCATTATGACAAGGTGGTCGTACAGTGTCGAAGTATGATGCTCGAATCATAGATCTTCTTAGGTATTGTAACATCTTACTCTTGTGCACACATGATTTGACTTGTTCTTTGGGGACACTTGCGTGCAAGTGATCTAGTTTTGTATATGGTTGTGTGTTTTTCTTATGGATTTCGATGATGATATTTATGGATTATGATGCTATGTTATTTTATATCTATGTATAGACAGGTGCTATTGATGGGTTTCTCTTGAGTGTGCAAGACACTTGACAGATTGAGGATGCCGATGGAATCAATGGACCTCCTTGGACATCGGATCGAGTTAGGGAGTGGTCTGTATATGGCTGGGTATTTATATTTATGCATATGTGACATATGATCGGGTATATTATGATGTTGTTTATGGATCATTGACAATGTCCGTTGATGGATGCACGTTGATGATTGCTTTCTAATCAGACTCACATAAGGAGTAAAGGGGTTGTGCACATCAACCAGAAATTGATGGAGAGGCGTGGCAGCAGCCCTGCCACAACCTACTAGCACTCTCGTTGTGGCTCAAGTTGTATGTTAATGATTATCTAGTTTGAGAGATCCATGATTCTGTGAGGGCGGACTGATACAATCGCTCACGAATATTCTAAAGGGCACGCAATAAGGCAGGTTCCTTATTCCTTAGAGGCCCTTAGTCTCTCACAAGGTCGCTTGATGGAGTATTGACTCCAAGGGTTGGACAACTAATAGAATCATTCAAAAATGAGTGGTACCCTTGGATAAAGTAGTGCATATTGAAGGGAACGTCGCATAAATAAAACTTGAATAAAGGAGATTGGCACCCTTGGAACACAAAGTGCATCTTGAAGGGCATGTCATGGTTTTCATAAAGGTGAGTCAATGAACCTAGGTTCCTAGAAAACAATAATTTGTTTTGACATTGGCGGACTTAAAATAATTATTAATGGGTAATTCCTCTTAATTATAAAATATTCTTAAAAATTCTAAGCCTATTTTAAAATTTGAGCCTAAGTCTAAAGTGGGTAAGAAGACCAAAAAAAAATTAAATTATAAATTTAATAAATGATGGGGGATGAAGAAAAATCAAGTTAGGAATGGCAAGAGTAAAAAAAATTATGTCTAAAGATTTAATCATATAAATGTGTGCAAAAGAATACCAAATTGTAACTAAGATAAGAAAGGAAATAAATGTAAAAAGGAATGTGGAAGCATAGAAAGGAATCTAGTCTAGTCTAACTAAATAACTTTCCTAAATTAAACAAAACTAAGTTTTAGAAAGGCGTCTGTCATTAAAAAGGAAATAGAGGGAATAAAGGGACATATAGGAGTGATTTTAGGATGGGTGAGAGAAATTGACAATTAATTAAATTAAATGCTGAATTTATTGGTGCAACTAAGGGAACGGGTGACAAGTGTATGGGGGAATAATTCCTATTTAATTTTTAATAAAATGAATTAAACGAGAAAATGGCAAGTGGTCACTAAGAAAAATTATATAAAAGTAATGGTTGAGAAGAGGAATGGATCATGACTGGTATGCGTAAAGTTATGATGCCGAAATTTTTTTGACTAGTTTTTCTTGTGAGAGTTGGAATACCTATCTCGAAAAAGAGAGAGTGGTAGCTCAACCTTGTAAGGTGAGCTGGGAGCTAGATTTTTCTGTGGTATTTTGTGCGTGGCCCCTTTGCATCTCAGGGGGCTAAGGGGGAAGATGAGTACCCATAGCATTGGCTGTGAGGTAGCAGTGAGGTCTTCACGGTTAGAAAGCGGGAGACAGGAGGGAGTGCAAGAGCGGAATAACAACTTTGAATTCTTCGCCTCCGATTACGGTAATCCTAAATTGAGATTGAGCTCATTAAGTTTCAATTTAAAATGTAGTTTAATTCTATTGCATACGTGTTGATGGGAAATTTTATTCAAGGTTTTAAATTTTTACTAAGATTTAGATTAAGCATGTAGTTGCGGTGATCCCAGTCTTTTGTATTTGTTTCTCCATGAGAAATTCTCCCTGCGTTATGCTTTCATCATGGCTTATTGAATTGTTTTTTTTTCCTTGGAAAAACTTTGCATTGAATTTTAATGGGTTGATCCTTGCTTATCTAAATCATTTCTCCCTAGCGAACCCAACCTCTGAAATTTAATTGGATTTGTCTGCGTTGCCTCCCTTCTTTTACATAGTGAAATATTCTGTTAGTACTCAATAATTTTCCACCAGTTACTCTGTTATTTTACCACTCATCACTCATATATTATATCTTTTTACTCAATGTTCTTACCTTATTCCACTCAACGTTTTCATTCTTAATTTGCCCAATGATCTCCTTGCTTTATTCAACAAATATATCCATTAAGGCACTGTGATTATTTCTGTATTTCACTCAACGTTTCATTATTAATTCGTCCAACATTCTCCTTGCTTTATGAAAAAAATATAACCATTTAGGAAATCTGATTATTTTTGTATTTCTCTTAGCGTTTCATTATTAATTTCCCCCAATCATTTTCCTAATACATTTTGCTACGATTTTGGGTAGGGACACACCCCTGTCATTTAAAATTTGCATGCCCAATTTCTTGTCAATTCATTGTGATTTTGGGGAGGGACACACCCTCGGTCATTTAAAATTTGCGTGCCCAAATTCTTGTCATTTTCGCTACGATTTTGGGGATAGACACATCCTCGGTCACTTAAAATTCGCATGCCCATATTCTTATTAGTTTTGTTTCGATTTTGGGGAGGGACACACCCTCGTTCATTTAAAACTCGCATGCCCAGATGCTTGTCAGTTTAGCTGCAATTTGGGGAGGGACACACCCTCAGCCATCTAAATTCACTTGCCCATATTGTTGTCAGATTCACAATTAAAGTGTCATTACCCATTACAATGGTTAATGGGGTAATACTGAACACTTTTGGTCTCTTTTCTGATTCTTTTTCAAGATTGGTAATCTTCTCTCTAGATTTATTATTCCTCTCTTATAGGTTGCACCCATTTTTTTTATCCCCTTCTTGGTCTCATCACAAACTCTCATTACATCTCTAGATAACTTTGAGATAATAACATCCTTTACTACAATGATTTTGGTTGCTATGTGGAATGATCCAAAAGTGTTTTGCAACTATATGTTTATAATGAACCTTTTGATCAAATAGGGAAAACATAAATACATCATCAATTTAAAATAATATGGATCGTGTAAAATTAATCTCGAGGACCTTGTAACAATATATTAGGGGCATTTTACTCAATGAACAAATCTCAAGGAGTACTTCTATCAAGGAGACTCCCTTAAGGAGCATAAAAATTATCATTACCACCCCTAAAATTTTAGTTGAAGTAAGATATCGAATGGTTGTTGGATTTCATGATTTTTGATCTACTGTTTAGCCCTCAACCCTTAGAACTTAAAGCGCGCATTTACTCCCTAAATATATTGATCCAACTACCCCTTTTTGCGCAAATGGAAAAGTAATGAAATGAACGTTTGTTCTAGATGATAGATTTCTCGTGCGCATAAATATATAATGTTTTGAATGATTTTTTGGGATCTTAGACTTCTTGCGCAAATGGAAATGTAATGAAAGGAATGTTTGTTCTAGAAAATAAATTTCTTGCGCGCGTAAAATATGATGTATTGAATGATTTTTGTAGTTACTTTGGCGCCATAATTTTTTTTATGAATATTTACCTTGCGCCATTGATTTTGTTGTGATTTAATATTGGATTTCTTGCACAATGGAATGATGATAGATGTACAATGTTTTAGCTTGATTACTCATGTGCCTTTCATTAATGGTGATGCATGATTAGTCTAGTAATAAAATTTACTTGCGCACCTTAATTTAAGTGGCCGTGTGATTGCTTCGTCATTGTTCATTGCACCTTGAATTTAATGTTAACTAATCCATGTCATGAAATTATGTAGATGTATGCCTTATTGGCAACTAGTTTTTTCTTTCACCATTACTTAAGTTGATGGGTGATTGTTCTAGAATTGTTTACTCTCGTATGCAATGAATAATTAAATGTTCATGTATGATTTATAACGATAATGATTTCCCTTGCACCATGGTTAATTGATGTTTAGGATTGATGGATTGATGAAATAGATGATTCTAGATGTTGTTGATTTAGCTAGTTTCTTGGATTGATTTGGTTAGTGGGATGTAGACACCTCCTTGTTTCTCAAAAAAATCACCATCCCTAAGACATTAAATGGTTAAAATCAATTGGAACACGGGCTTGAGCGTTGTTTATGTGTCCTGGAGGTCCTAACCTTGCAGGGTAGGTTCGGCAGGTAGTCATTTTATATTCATTATCTGATTGAATGTTGTTGTAAATTGCTTCAAGCTATTATGATGTGCCAATATGCTATTCTATTTATGTTATGTGCCGCTATCCTTAGTTGATAAATTGATTGCGTCATTAGTGATTTCCATGATGAATAGCTGGTACTTCTTTACTCATGATGTTGTTAAATAGGCGTTGCCATGATCATGTGTTGATGTTAATTTCTTAATGAAAAAAAAAAAACAATTACCTTTTGTGCTTCGACTTTTCTTAGGCATAATAGAGGCTCATTATAGGTATTCTCCACATCTAAACATAGAGAAGATAAAGGTCAACAAGTTTTAGTTCAGCCTTAACTTCAACATTTGTGTGAAAGTGAGGATCCTAATGCCTCAAATGTTGCACGACACAGTCCAACAATCCCTCATAGCTAAGGAAGAGCTGACAAGTGGGGGTCAAGGAAGGACTCCTGCAAGATCGAATAGACAGACGAAATCCGAAATGCAAAAAAAATAGTTAGGCATGTCAGCAGAACATAAAAGGATCTCGAGCTGGTAGGCCAACAACTTCTACTTCGGGGACCAAGAGTACTGGACCAAAGATTGGATGGTGGACATGTGGAGAGCCACATTACCAGTCAGACTGCCCCGTCTAGAAGGCCAGAGAGGTTGGATCAACATGACACACTACAGTTGGAGACTTGGGAAAATCCCACAGGATTCATGTAGCGGTGAATAACCACTAGGATGAGCACCAATCCACCGTGCTCGAGTCATCAGGTACCATCGTCAACCAAAATTTTAGTATTTTTATAGATATTGGTGCTACAGAGAGCTTTATTTCTGATGCAGTGCTAAAACAAATTAGGGTAATGGCAGTCAAGAAGGATGAGTTTAGGTACGTAGAAATGGCTTCGGGTGAAAAACATAAGTTTGGAGGAAGGGTTACGTATTTGTGCATTAACTTGGGATATTTTGTAACCAAGTCTGACCTATACGTCACGATCTTAGGATCTTATGACATCGTGATCAGTATGGACTGGTTGGAATCACATGATGCGATACTCAGTTGTAAGACTAAATGGTTGAGTTTGACCGATGACGAGGGTGTTCCACATAAACATTACTCATTTCAATGATGACCTATTGTCGTCATTACAAGTGTTGCAAGTGTCTCAGACATCATATTTTCATCTTGCCCATGTCGTGTCTCAAAGGACATCACAAGGAACACTTGAAGACACCCTCATAGATTGGTTAAAGAATGAGAAGTCATTTGATGAAGAGTACAAATCCTTTTACCTTGAGAAAACCACTTAAAAATGAATTTTGAAGGGCAGTGCTCCCCTACCCACTGACAAGGAGTGCTAGTGCTCCCTAACCTTCGTTGGGGGAGTGTTATAGCACTCTGTGCACCCTTCTGGGGGAGCGCTGGGCATTTTTGAGGAAATCTTGGGCAACACTCCCCTACCCACTAGTAGGGAGCACTAGCACTCCTTTCCCTCATTTGGCAGAGCATTGTAGCACTCTATGAACCATTCTAAGGGAGTGTTATGCTATTGAGAAAATCAGGGGAAGATCCCCCTTATCTCTAAAATCAGTTGGATTCGAATATTAGGTCAATGACGGATCTTAGGGAGGATACACAACTGATGGAGAAAGATCCTCAACCTATCCCAAGAATATCTAAGCTATTTAGACCTCTCCAAGCCTATATAAGGAGGCCTCCTCATGGTGAAAGGATGGAGTTTTTAGAGATAACAAACTTATGGTCTCATGAGAAGTGGTATTGTAGAGACATTGAAGGCATCAAACTTATGATCTCATAAGGGAGATAATCGGTGAAGCGTAGTCATTTTGTTTGTGGATCATTTGAGCAAAGGATTGGACAAGGAGAAGTGGAAGAGGTTGTTGCAGCTTCATCAAAGGTCTGTAAGTGTCTCTGTTGAGTTCTCATTAATATATGGGCTTGGACTGCTTCCTTCAAGATTGTGTATGCCTACATGAACTTGTCTTTAATGGATAGATCTAGTTTCAAAATAATCGTAGTAGAATAGGAAGAATGCTTTGTCTTTGATTAGATTGTAGGACCTGTTGAAGATCTTGTGGATTAGAGCTCAACTTGGAACTGGGCGAGGAAAAACATCGTAAAAAGGTACATCTTATTCCTCTTCTCTATAGATTAGTTTAGCTAGGTTTAAAAGGATGTCAATGACCAAAGTTATCACCTTTCTGTCTTGATCTTAGAGATTTAGGATCCAAGAGGGAATCCACCTGTCCGCAGGGGGATCTTCCTGTAACAAAAATTGGCGACTCCACCAAAGATCGAAGCTTTCATTTTTGGTTTCCTTCCTTGGTCTTATTTTTATCCTTTGATCACTTTTATATCTTATTCATGATGTGTTTTTTATTCTTATATGTTTTGTTGGCTATTGGATTTATCCCATCCACATTGAATTTCAAAATTTTCTTGAATTGTTTGAGTTCTGGGAAAGTTTTTGATCTTTTGAGAGACTAGCACTCCTCTGCCTCTACAACCATAGTGCTATCACTCCCTTGCAGGCTCCCATAGAGTGATGCAACACTCTGGTGCCCTTGAAACCATAACATTGGTCTTTTTCTGCTAAAAAACCTTTTGGGAGTTGATCTTTGAGTTTAATGTTTTGTTGAGTCATCTGCTCAGGGTTATCACCATCTCAGTGTGTCTTTGTTTTGTCGTCCAACATTTTGATTTCTAATAATTGATGGTGTTTTGGTTGGATTTTTTACATATTCCTTCATTACTTTGAGTCATTATTCTTCTTTGAGATTTCGAGTCGATCTACTGCTTTTTTCATTTACCTGATTGAATGAAAGTTGTTGTAAGGAAATTCAAAGATCTATCCACTGTTCCATTTGATCTTTGAGGTCATTTTCCCCAAAAAAATTCCTATTGTATTTACTTATATTTTCCCACTTTTCATATCACTTTTACTATTTTTTCATCATCCATTATCCTTCTCCTACCTTCACTAGCAATTTCACCAATTTTTATGCATTTTGGGTGAGTTTTTCTTTATTTTTTTGACTATTTTTGAATTTCTGGGTGGATCAACGCCCCATGTAGGCCATATCAGAGTTCTAGAACTCCCCTACAGTGCTTTAGGGAGCACTACAACACTCTGTACCGTTGATACAAGGAGCGTTGGTCTCCTTTTTGGAGGAGTTTTTCCCTTTTCTACTCAGATTTTCTTAGCTTGTTTTGTGGAAGTATTTACCCAGACTTTGTGATTGGTTTTTGAAGTTATTTAGGTTGATATTTGGTTCTTATCATCCCTTATTATCTTGATTGGAGCTTCAAACTTTTTCCAAAATGTGAAATTTCCCTTTCTAGTTGCTTGTTTTGTCGGGACAATTTGAATGATTTCTCTTTCTCTCTGTCTTTTTGTGAATTCTTCTCTGCATCTTATTGTACTCCTTGAATTTTTGTCAATTGTTGAATCCTTGATTGATTTCTTGTTAGAACAATTTTCTACTTGTTTTCTTTCAGTTTCTTTGTTTGAAACCTTTTTCGCTTTGTGTCTTTTTCATCTGCATATGACTCTTTCTTCTAATTGAAAGTTGTGGAGCATTGGAGGATTTGTATTTACTTTCTTTATACATTAGAATAAAGAAAAGAATATAGATGAATTCTTGCTTTTGGGTAGTGATACTAGTTTGCATTTGAAGTAGCGAAATTGCATGGTTTTTGGCATTCTTTTGTCTTAAAATCTTAAAAAATTTCCCCCTCATGGTTGGGGGGAGGGGGCAAGAATCATGTATTGGTGTATAGTCTCTTTGACTTATTTCTTGAATATCTTGACATTGATGAGTTTAATAAAAATTTAGGGACATTATGCATTTGGGAATGATAAAAGTTTTCTCCTTCTCGTAATATAGCTTTCATCGAAGTGAAATATTTGCATTCTCATTTCTTTGCATTGTTTAGAGTCAGTCAAAATGTCATTTAGTCCACTCCATGTTCCTCTTAATTAAACAACAACCTTAAAATCAAGTGTTAAACTAAAAATTATCAGACATTTTTACATTTTCTGTTAGAAAAACTACATTAGCTTAAGGTGTAGGGATTTGGAATAGGTTGAAAGGATAAATTTCCAAAGATGTCAAACAAACTTATCATCTTGCGATAGGGAGAGAAAATCCAATTTTCGTATAAGATTACTGGGATCCCCCTCTCACATAGGGGTTACACATGCGGTCGCGTTCAGGAGAGTTACAAATATTATCCCTCCCTAATTTAACCTTTCATAGTAATCATATTGTATATTGGGGGTTCTTCTTGAGGCTCAACTGTCTTCATTTGGTTTCTGTACTTCATGAATTCTGAATCCGTTCGGGGTCCTCTAGAGTTCTACCGGTCCACTTTTCCTCAGTTCTCTTAAAGGATTTCAGACTTGTTATCCTGCCCATACGTTCAAACTGGACTATCAACAGTACCCACCCAGGGGCTGACTGTGAGTTGGTGACCTTAGTATCCATAATCTTTAGGGTCTTACACAAGGTGACAGTGAAGGGAAGTCTCACTGTACCTGTAAAAGATGTTGTCCAAACTCACTCGGGATCCTTGGAGGGTCAATCCACAATTATTGCGTGGAAGCTTGCACCAAGGCGTAAGTCCATTAAGAAGGTCGCCAACGTAACCGATCCACCTACTCTATCCCCTCCTCTTCCTATATCGATCTTGCGACATTGGATTTCATCACTAACTAGTGGTTTCATTGTGGGAAGTTTTGTTTGATTTTTTTCTTCTTGAATTCATAGCATGTGTTGTTTGTTTTACTTAGTGGACCTTAGGTCGATTCAGTGTTGGTGGAATCAAATCCTGGGAGTACCAATGGAGGAACCCCTTGTCCTCGGGAAATTTTCACCTTTCCTTCTTTTGGAAACATTGGTCATCCATACATTTCCACAATGAGTCTTCCAGGACTCACCATCAGATCATCGGTTTGGTTTTTCCCCACTCCAGTGATCTCGAATATTCCCAGTGCTTCAACTAAACCTAATACTTCATATGTCAGTACACCACCCATAGATCAACCTCATGTTGAATTTTTGCCTTCTTCACCCATTAAGTCTCCTTCCCTTTCTCCTTCTTTGCTTAGTGAAATCTCTAAAGAAAGTAGCTAGGTTGATAAGAAGAAGAAGAAATGGAAAGAGAATAAGAAGAAGAACCTGAAAAGGACCAAGACTCCAACCATATCAAATGTTGGATCCAAGCAACCTACTACTATTAATCATACTAGGAGTGTTGATGAGGTCGAAAAGATTAAAACGAAGAATCTGAAACCCAAATTCCCTTGCAGTCTTTGTAAGGGTCATCACTTTCTGAGGGATTTCCCTGGTATTCCCAAGGTATTATAAATGTGGTCCTCCACGTTATCAGACTCTGCTAGACATGCTGGTGACATCCCGTCAACCAGTGACATTAAGGTTGGTAAGAAGAAGACAACTGCCAAGTTTCCTTGAATGTTATGCGAAGGTGATCATTATTCTCACCTTTGTCCTTGCATGGACGAGGCTTCTTCTCTTTTGGAAAAGATTCAACTTCCAACTGGTTATCGTAATATTTCCCCCAACCCATTGTTAGTTGATGGAATGGTCAATCTAGTTCCATCCATGGTCAGTCTGGTTGATCAGGTGGTCAATATAGTTTCATCCTCGGTTGAACCACTAACCAAAGTAGTTGATCCAGTTCTGCCATCGATCAACCCCACTTTTCATTTGAAAAGTGAAACCTAAGTGACTGATCCAGTCCCGTCATTGGTCAGTCCCACCCTTCATCTGAAGAGTTCCAACGTGGTCAATCCCACTCCCCCTCTGATGAGTTCCAAAGTGGTTGCTCCGGTCCCTTCATCGGTTAGAGTGGTTGATCATGTTGTCAATCTGGTCACGTCCTTAGTTGAACTAGTTGACAAAGTGGTTGATATGATCCCATATTCAGTCGATCCTCCTCTCCCATTAGAAAGTGAAATTGAAGTGGTCGATCTGTTTCCACCTGTTGACCCCATTCTCTCCTTAGAGAATGAAACCCAAGTAGTCGATCTGATCCCATCATTGGTCGATATTACTCTCTGACTAGAGAGTAAACCCGGTTATGCCCATGTTTTTCTCGTTGATACAGAATCTACTGTGCTGGGGGGCATTGCAAAACCCCCTCCAAGTAATGAGGACATCCTCTTTGATTGGAGTGTGCTAAATGGACCTCATCTTCCCTCTCACATTCCTTTCAAGATTACAGTACAGGTTTGTGGATGGGACGTTCCTCATGCATTGATAGATGAAGGTTTGTCCATTAGTATTTTGTCCTCTATTGGTTGGAAAATTTGGGTTATCCTCAGCTTGTTCCGATTACCCAGACTCTGTTCACTTTGAACAAAAGAACTAGTCAACCTTTAGGGATCCTTCCTCAGTTTCCTGTAACTTTGGGAGGGAAAACTATCTGTATTGATGTTATGGTAGTCGAGGACCCCTTGGATTTCGATTTACTCCTTGGGCGATATTATGTTTATGCCATGAAAGCTATTGTGTCCACTCTTTTTCATGTGATATCTTTCCCACAAGATGAAATAATGGTGACTATTGATCAACTTTGATGCGTTGGTCTTGACTTGATTACCAACCCAATGAGCTCCCTAAACAGGTCTTATATGCAATCGATCTCACCCCTACCATAGGTCAATTATGTGGCGTTGTCTCCCATGACTTCAAATTTCGATGACTTAGATCCGGTAGTTGACATGGTGATCTCTTCGGTAGGGCTATTGGAGTCTAATATCCTTACCCCTATCAAAAAACTCGACATGTGTTCCTTCCAGATTGATTTTCTTCCATCTAGTGAATATCTCTTGGAAGCCATGATTGAGTTTTGTCCCTTGACATGGTGTCCTTCTAGAGCATTATCCTCTTGGAATCCATGATCAAGAAAATGTCATGACCATAGTTTACTTCTCTATGGAAATCTCGTCAAAAAATGAAACAGAGGTCATGAGCATAACTTTCCTCTCTGTGGCAATCTCGTTAAAAAATGAAACAGAAGCTACAAGCATAGTTTTCTTGTCTGTGGAAAGCTCGTTAAAAAATAAAGCAAATGTCATGAGCATAGTTTTTCCTCTCTGTAGAAAGATCATTAAAAAATGAAACAGAAATATGGGGATTGAACCTCGAACCTTGAGCATAGTTCTTTTCCTATGTCAAGCTCATTAAAAAATGAAACAATCACCTCTCCTACCAAGTCGAGTCTTTCGTCAGGTCTCATATTTGAACCTTAATTTCATCCACCCTTATCCTTTTTCTCCATCTAGTACAAAAATTGGTGACAACCTCAAAGTCAGTGAATGAATTGAAGCTTGGGGGGCATGTCTCCAGCCTTTGATTATCATTATAGAGTTATACCGCTAGATTTTCAAGCCGGGGGAAGAGTACCAACCATCCATGGGTATCACAACCTTTGGAAATTATGTTGGGAATTTACAAGCATAGTTTAATTTTGTTTCAATCTTGTGTAAAAATGAAGCCATTAACAAGCATGGTCTTAGTTCTTACTCACACTCGAAAAAACATGAGAACGCAACCGAGTAAGCTTTTATCTCTTTTTCAGACTTGTAAAGGTTATACGAAATAGGAAACCCTTGGATTCTTCTTTAAGCTCTTTTTAGACTCTCTAAACATGAAAAGATTGTTGAGTCATATTTCTTCCTTTCCCACTCATTAAAAGGTTTGAAAGGGCATCTTTCCAGTGATAATTTATCTCTTTTTTGGCCTCGCGAGACTAACATTACAAAAAAGAACAACACTGGAGTCATCTTTAAGTTATTTTCAGACTCTCTAAACATGAAAAATAACTGAGTTTACCTTCTTTGGACTCGTTAAAAATATACATTGAAGGGCCCATATGGAACGAACCCTTATTTCTTACAGATCATTAAACAAAGGAAGAGGGACTTACCGAAGGTGAGTTATATCAAGCATGTGTTATCCTGCTTGATCTCGTTAAATCAAAAATTGGTACTCATCTATCTGGATGGGGGGGGGATTTGAAGGAAGCAAGCCAAGCAGTTTTTGAAAACATCACCAATCACTCTTACAGTCGCCCTTGAACATGACACTTTGTCTTTACATACATTTTAATCCATTGAACCTCTGCACTCAACCAATTTTCTGAGTTTCTTTATTCCTTTGGGTCACCCGACGAAAGTCACAGTGTCCATTGCATCATCATGTTTTGGTCCATGTCATGCTTTTTCTCTCATGCCTCAGTCTTCAAGGGAAGTATCTGCCTTGAGATTCAACCATCACAAATTTCCTTTTTCAACACCTGTGTCAGTCCGTTCTCACCTGATTCACCACCTTATATCTCTGTGTTAGTTTTGTGTCGTTTATGGGGGATACATCAAGGCCCTCCTGTGACAAGTTTGTTTCCTATCAACTTTAGCACATTATCTAGGAACTGGACCTAGAAACCAGTTAGTACCTTGGGACCTGCATGCCTCAATGGCAGGCCTCCTCGCTTCTGAAAATGGGTTTACATCATTGACCTCTGATCGGATGATTCCACAAATGTTCGACTTCATATCATTTATTCACATTTGCTGGAATGTACTAGGGTACCTTGGGAGTCATTAACATCATTGGTGATTTCCCTCGCACTTGTTAACCATTTACCTCAATGATTGGTAATCAAGTGGTTTCTACCATGTTCGACATCAAAACATCTATTCACATGGCTATATTCGTACAACATCGGGATTGGGATGAAGACCTTGGGTTGATCTTTCACTTTGTTAATTTCTTTTCCTGGGCTGCGAAGGAGATCATTTGAGCATGTTGATATAGAATATTACATAGATCCACATTGTATTGGTTTGTGGCTATGTTTTATCATCTCATAGCTCCATTATCTATTTTTCATGGCTACGATCAGTTCATGTCATGGAAGTATAGATCCACATTGTATATTTGGTGCCTCTACTCTTTGTTAATATAATTATGGATCCGCAGTGTATCTTATGGCAGCCATACCTTGCAATTCTTTATCACCCAAGCATAGGTATTGTTGTTCATGAAGTCTGTACTAAGGCTTAAAGTACAGTTTCAAGGCATCTGAAAGTGTGGTAATGGTTGATAAAAGATTTCATTTACCTTCGGTATGGGAAGCTAATGAAGATTCCTGCGTTCACGCTGTCTGGCTTCCAACTGTTCCTAGGTTGCAATATCTTGTTCAATGGCTGCCCATGAACGCTCTAATTCTTCCCGGGTATTA
>JASDQU010585693.1:4395-34215 GCA_032191745.1 Picea mariana | reverse complement strand
ATATCTCACAATACGGGATATAGAATCAAATCTTATTCAGAAGTCGTCATTATTTTAAAAGAAATCATTTAAGATATATATATATAAATATAAGTGACTTATTGATATCCCACAATATGGGTTTTGGTTTGTATTTTTAGTTTATTTGGTATATGAGATTATTCAACATTTAGGTTTCCATCTCCCACCTTCGATCCTTATTTATCTCTTCCTTTAAAGAGTTTGACTAAACCTAAAACCTTTTCATACCACTATGATTCCTCAATGGATAGTCATTTTCCCTTCCCGATATGGGAAAACCCCAAGTTGTGGAATGCCTGAAATCTTGCGGAGAAAGCCACTTTTAGTCAATGAAATCCCATGGAGAGAAGCACTAAAAATCCCCTCAGTTTGCGCAGTCATTATTACCCACAAGTTGGTTGGAGGATCTAGGAAGCGCAAAGCTCCTCTTCAATTAGAGAGTGAAGATTCCACTCATAAAGAGGCGGATGATGGCCCCTTTAAAAGATTCATCCATGTTGTCTTTAAAGACAACAAAAATCATAAGCTCTTAGCCTTTCGCCCCTCTCACTGTGATGCTACCTTTTCTGAGGTAGTTAAGTTGGATGAAGACGCCTGGGATATAAGATCCCCTATCTCATATTTTCCCATACCCCATGAATAAAAGAGGTAGACACACTCTTTTTGGAAACACTTTGGACATGATGTGGTGTATTTTTTCCTTTGTTTCCTCAAGTCTTGATTCTCAAAAACATTTGCAAAACTCTATCACAAACCTCCTGGCCTATCTAGAAAGAACCCTCACTCCACTCCAAGAATATTCTCGAGAAAAAACATCAACTAATACAAATCAAGGGAATAATTATCAAGATTCTACAAGAGAGGGATGGCCCTAGCCTTACAACCATAGCCAAAATTGATGAAGAGATGAAGGTCTTCTGTTTTGTATTTCAATTTTACAAACCCATATACTAGTGAAGATTGTTACTTTAGTTCTTTTGATGACTCTTAACTCTTTTAAAATGTTATTGTAGTTGTTATTCTACTATGCTATGACTATATTCAAGATCCTCTTTATAAACTATGTATCGCTATTTCATACAATGAATGTTCTTGAGATCACTTACATGTTTTGTCCATTCAAGCATTTTGTAAACTTTATATTTTATTTATATTTTTTTTTAAATTCTTATTAATGAAAAAAATGTTAGATTTTAAATCAATGTTTACTTACTTTTATATGTTTTTACTTTTATATGTTTTTAGTAATAATGAGATTAACATGTTATTTGCAGAAATTAAACCTAGATGAAAAAGATAACAATGATTTATTCCAACCATCTAAACTAAACCCAATTAACAATTGTAAAAATCGTATATATACAAAAATCTTGTATTAAATATTGTACCTAAAAATAATTTACTATTAAAAACATTAAAACTTAATTCTTAGATTTAAAAATAAATATAATTCTATCTACAAAATATAAATTTTAATAATAATTTAATGAATTAGTAATGGATATCTTTGTCATCCAAATGGCAAATTCATAATAAATCAATGTTTTTCCCTGAGTGTTTATTTTCCAATAAATATTATAACTTAAAATTAATATAAGTGTTCTTCCATGAGTGTTTATTTTCCAATAAATATTATAACTTAAAATTAAGTACATTAAGATTAAATTCCATAACAATATTTATATTTGGAAGAATATTATAACATAGAATTATATTAAATACATCCATATTACTATAAATGAGTGAATGTAAAGAATATTATTTATTTATAAAATGATAATTCAAATGATGAAGGGTTGTATGTAATTATTTATAGCTTATTTTAATATTTTATTTTTTTAGTGTTGGAATTTGGTGACAATGAATTTTTCTAAGGAAGGATTTAGATCCTATTATTCTGCATTGGTTGTAATTAAATAGACCAAATTAGAATATGGATAGGATTGCATTTAATACCCAGTTTCTTGTATAAATGTATATAAATTTATATATCACCATAGAGGAAAATATGGGAGGATACGAGAGATGTATGAGTGAGATGTTGTAATCTCCATGATCTGAATAATAAGACAAGCAATACCTTCTGCTTGGTGGATGTAGCCCAACCTTTGGGTGAACCACGTGAAATATCTGTGTTTCTAATCTGCGTGATTGTTTATTGTCATAAGTGAATTATGTTTTCGGCATTTGCAATTATAAGAATTGGTATTAGAGCGATTGAGTTATTGTTTCGTGGAGAGAAATTGAGTTATTGTTGCATGGAGTGCGATTGAGTTAATGTTGCATGGAGAGAAATTGAGTTATCATTGCAATTGAGAGAAATTAAGTTGAAGATGTTGCGTTGAGATCATTGAAGGGAAGCGCTACTTCCAAAGTCAACGTTGGGCTCCTCTAGTGGAAGGGAGCGTTGATTTCAAAGGACCCTTGTCAAATTTTGGGAACAGTACTTCATCGTTGTCCTATCTACTTGAAGGGAGCATTGTCTATTTATCCCTTTCAATAATCCCAGTAGCGTCTATCTTCCTTAAAGAAAACATTCACATGGTTTTTTAAAGGTATGAAGTGTTACAATATTTGGAATTAAATATCGTATGCCTAAAACAAAAGGTGGAGGAATTAAAAAGTGAATTTTAATTATCTCAAAAGTGAATTTTATTTTTAAAGCATGAACAATTCAAGTGGGTGGATTCTTTAAAAGGTGAATCTTTCTTAACAAAAAAAGGTGAGGTTAGTAAAAAGGTTTCTTATTAACTTTTTATTAAACCTTTTTTGTAGTTTATATCATTATTTCTCCACATTTTAAAGGGATTGCTTATTATAAGTAGTGGTTTTGGAAAAAAAAAAACTTCTTCCAATGACAAAAACTCAGAGTGCTAAGTTCGAAATCGAGAAGTTCAATGGAAAAAACAATTTCTAGATTTGAAAGGTTAAGATGCACCGTGTGTTCGTGCAACAAGGTGTGGTGAAGGAGATTTTGGGAAAAGCAAATAAAATCAGGACCATAACAGATGAAGATTGGGATGAGATTGATGCGAGAGAACTGAGTGCCATACGCATGTGTTTGGACGATGATGTTTTGTTCAACATTGTCTCGAAGAATACAATAGGTGGTTTGTGGATGAAGCTAGAAAGATTGTATATGAAAAAATCCTTGATGAACAAGATCTTCCTGAAAAGACAATTGTACAGTTTGCGCATGAAGGAAGGTACGAAAACAGTTGATCATTTAAATACTTTTAATACTCTTTTGGTCCAGTTGACTAGCATGGGAGTGAAATTCGAATCTGAAGATAAGGCGATTACATTATTGTGTTATTTTCTCGAGTCATGGGATCACTTTGTTACCTCTATTAGTTTCAGTTCAACGAAAAGTATTGAGTTTGATGTTATTGTTGGAGCTTTACTATCTGAGGAAACAAGAAATAAATCCAATTTTGAAACCTTTACATATGAGGCGATGGTGGTCAGAGGAAGACCTAAGGAAATAGGACATGTTCAGAGGGATTTGTCTCGATCAAAGTGGAAGGGAAAGAAGAGAAAACTTAAGTGCTAGTTTTGTGGCAAATCTAGACACCTGAAGAAGGATTGTTGGAAGAGACAACAAACCTCCAAAAGAGACGAAGGAAGCAAATGCAACCAAAACAGGTTCAGGTATGACTGATGAAGTTTTATCAATTAGTGTTGTTTCACGATATGATCAACAATGGTTATTAGATTCCAGTGCTTCAAATCACATGTGTCTTCATAGACAATGGTTTATTACTTACCAATCTATAGATGATGGAATTGTTTACATGAGAAATGATATATCATGTAAAGTTGTTGGAATTGGTAGCATTCGAATTAAGATGTTTGATGGATCTGTTAAGATACTAACTAATGTGAGACATGTACCTGAGCTAAGGAAGAACCTAATATCTTTGGGAATCTTAGATACTTGAGGATATAAAAGTATTTTTCAAGGTGGAGTTATGAAGGTATACAAAGGAATCTTACTGGTCATGAAGGCAAAGAAGGTTGGAAACCTATTTCTGTTAGAAGGAAGAACCAAGTCAGATCATGCGACAACTGTATCCGAGAATGACAGTGATTTTTTTCGACTGTGGCATCAATGGTTGGGCCATATGAGCGAAACACAATTGAAGGTATTATATGATCGCAAGTTGCTTCCTAGTCTAAGGTAGATTTCTGCAAGCACTGTATTTATGGGAAAAAAAATAGGCAGAAATTTAAAACCGGAAGGCACACCAGTGAAGGAATCCTTGATTATATCCATTCTGATGTTTGGGGACCATCCCCTAATATTTCATATGGAGGATCATTATATTTTGTTACTTTTATAGACGATTTCTCTAGGAAGGTTTGGATCTATATGTTGAGAAGAAAGGATGATGTGTTTACTTTTTTCAAGCAATTTATATCTTTAGTGGAAAAGAGCACTGGTAGGTCCATTGAATGTTTAAGAACTTATAATGGTGGTTAATTTACGTCAATGGAATTTGAGAACTATTGCAAGCAGTTTGGGATTTATAGGCATAAAACTACTTCCTATACTCCTCAACAAACTAGAGTTTTTGAACACATGAACATGACTCTTCTAGAAAGAGCAAGGAGTATGCTAAGTAATGCCAACTTGCAGTAGGAACTGTGGGCAGAATAAGTAACTACAACGTTTTATTCGGTGAATTGATCACCATCAACAACAATAGAGTGAAATATTCTTGAAGAGGTATGGAAAGGTCACCCTTGTAATTATTCTAATCTTGAAGTTTTTGGTTGTGAAGCCTATGCTCTAATTCTGAAACATCATCGTTCTAAATTAGATATAGAATAAAAAAGGATTATATTTGTTGGATATGGTGATGGTATTAAGGGGTACAGGTTGTGGGATCCTACTTCCCACAATATCACCATTAACAGAGATGTAATATTTGATGAATCATCTCGCATCAAATTAGATGTAGATGTTTAAATGAAACAAAAAGAAGTACCTAAGTATCAACAGATTCAATTTGAAACCACTTCAAATACAGATGAAAGTGAACATGAATTTTTTTTTGAAGATGTTCATGAAGAGTTTCCTGCAAAGGAATACATGGTTGATGATAACAATCAACAGAATGTGGATGAGCCACAAACTTCCCTAAAGAGGTCTACGCGGGTCAGATTTCCTCCAAGAAGGTATGATGATTTTGTTTCGCCAGTTTATTTAAGTACTAATTATGATGAACCTTCATGCTATCAGGAAGTTGTGAAGGGTTCTAACAATGATAAATGGAAAGAAGCAATGAAGGATGAAATGAAGGCATTAGAGAGGAACGTCGCATGGGACCTGGTAGAACTTCCAAGAAACAGAAAAATTGTAGGTTGCAAGTGGGTCTACAAGCTGAAGAAGGGTGTTGATGATAAAGTGGAAATGTACAAAGAAAGGTTGGTTGCAAAAGGATATTCTTAGAAAGAAGGTATTAAATTTCATGATATTTTTTCACCAGTTGTTAAGTCTGTTTCAATTCGAATTGTGTTAGCGTTAGTTGCATTACTTGATTTGGAGTTGGAGTAGCTAGCTGTTAAAAATTCCATCTTACATGGAGATTTGGATGAGGAAATTTACATGGAACAACCTGAAGGGTTTTTTCAGAATCAAAAAAAGAAATTTGTTTGCAAGATCAAGAAATCATTGTGTGGTCTGAGGTAGTCGCCCAGACAATGGTACAAGAAATTTGACTCTTTCATGGTGAGAAAGAATTATACAAGGAGTGAGTATGATCATTGTGTCTACTTTAAGAATTTGAATAATGGCATATTCATTATCTTAGTATTGTATGTTGACGATATGCTTTTAGCAAGAAAAATCATAACTGAGATCAACAGGTTAAAGGCTTAGATGGCTAGGACATTCAATATGAAAGATCTAGGAGCAACAAGGAAGATTTTAAGCATGGAGATATTCAAAGACAGGAGGAATGGTAAGCTTTGGTTTTCACAACAGAAGTCTGTTGAGAAGATACTTTTGAGTTTTGGTATGAATGATGTGAAACCAGTTTTATTCCCTTTGGCTTCTCATTTTAATCTTTCTTCAACTTTTTGTCCTAGTACAAAAGAAGAAAAGGAATATATGTCTTGAATACCATATGCTAATGAAATAGGAAATCTAATGTATGCGATGGTTAGTACAAGGCTAGACATTTCACATGCAATTGGGGTTGTTAGCAGCTATATGGAAAATCTAGGTAAAGAGCATCGGGTAGCAGTGAAATGGGTGCTTCAGTATTTGAGAGGAACAAGTGATTATTGTATCACTTATAATAGTGGTTGTGAATTAGTCTATGGATATGTTGATTATGATTTTGCAGGTGATTTGGACAAGAGAAGGTTGACTTCAGGGTACTTCTTTACTCTTGCAGGTGGAGCTATTAGTTGGATGTCAAAGCTACATAACATTGTTGATTTATCCACTATAGAAGTAGAATACATAGTTACTTCACATGCTTGCAAAGAGGCAGTTTGGTTGAAAGGTTTGTTTGGTGAGTTTGGAAGGATGCAGGACAAAGTAAAGTTATTTTGTGATAGTCAAAGTGATATTCAATTGGCTACGAATCCATCCTACCACAGTAAAACAAAACATATACCTATCAAGTACCATTTTGTAAGATAGGTCATCGATGAACGTGGAGTATCTCTTGAGAAAGTGCATACAAAAGAGAACTGTGCAGTCATGTTCACAAAACCAGTTCTTTTAGAGAAGCTATGATGGTGCTTGGCTTCTCTTGGCTTACAAAAAAGGTGATGAACAAAAGGAAGGAGCAAGGTATCAAGTTAAGTGTTGTCAAGGTGGAAATTCTTGGAATTTGGTGACAACGAATTCCTCCAAGGATGTCTTTAGATCCTATTATTTTGCATTGGTTGCAACTAAATAGACCAAGTTAGAATATGGATAGGAGTGCATTTAATAATCAGTTTCTTGTGTAAATGTAAATAAATTTATGTATGCTCGTAGAGGCAAATATGGGAGGATACGAGATATGTATGAGTGAGTTGATGTAATCTCCATGATCTGAATAATAAGACAACCGATACCTTCTTCTTGGTGGATGTAGCCCAATGTTTGGGTGAACCACATGAAATCTCTGTGTTTCTAATCTGTGTGATTGTTGATTGTCATATGTGAATTGTGTTTTCCACATTTGCAATTCTAACATTTAGGATATATTCATATCAATTAAATGGACAAGGAACTTGATCTTTGGACCTATATGATATGATTTTACTAATATATGATCATATTTATATGATTTCATGAACATACATTTGACGATAAGTAAATATAGATTATCACGTGAAATTATATATATATATATATATATATATATATATATATATATATATATATATGTATGTATATATGAGTTTTTAGTGGGATAATCATCTTAACATTAGTTATGTAATAGATAGATAATTGTAAGACTAAAATAATCAAGATATCATAGATATTAGAAAGATACTTATATGTTATAAGTATGGTGTAGTCTAATTGTTTTAAGTTTTGGTTTTTTTTTCCGGGGATATTTTCTCTTTAATTTTACTCTAAATTTGACGAGAAATTGTTGGATTGGAGAAAAGAGTCAAAATGTACAACAATCAAACAACTTCTATAACTTTTATTTATGATTTAATTGTTGTTTCCAAACATTTGTATAATAATTGAATAAACATGTTTTTAATAGAAGACACAACTTACCCAAAGTACATAACTCCCCACTCTTAGGCTAACCCTTTTTAGGTGAATTTTTGTGTTTAATATTATCCAAAATCTAGCTAGAAATTGTTAGAACTATATATTTGAGTTGCTTCCAGCCAAAAAAAACAAAACATAAAACGTTTAGATAACACCCTCGCAAAATAGATAAAAACTGGCTAATCTAAAACTCCCCTTATTGATTGTGATTACTGTCTATGGCTTACCATATGGAACTTCTTTAGATTTTATTGCATGGATTTTCATTTGTTCTCCAAATATACTAGATTATATCATAAATTTAGAAATATTAAAAAAACTTGGGACCCATCCATAGTTTCAAAAAGTATATTTGTGATATACCCGCCACTTAACTTTGGGCCTTGTAACTACTATGGTAGGTACAAGGCCAGAAAAGAGAGTTACTATTATTATAATAACTAGCATATGCCCCAAGTCGACAAATGGGAATACATAAGTAATTTGAGTGAAGTTTTCGTATTACACTTGTTAATTAGAATAATAGAGATCTTATTTGAAGTTGGTTCACTGTTTAAGATATAATTTTATTTTAAATAAGATAATAAATATGTCAAAGATGATGGAATTTAAAAATATGTGTTGGTCTTATATTTTGTGGATAATTTTTTTAATAACAATACACTAATTATTTGACTAAGTTAAATAAATATAATTATTTTTATAATTTTAATAGTTATTTGACTAATTTGAATAAATATAACTATTTTTATAATTTTAATAATTATATATAATAATGATTAAGTCTATATTATTATATTAATTAGTAATATATTAATATCGTGATGATAATAATGGTTAACATCCATTGAGACCAAATTTAATTAATAAAAATAATTATAAAGTTGTCAATTGAATATCACATGAATTTTATTTAAGTTGTTTTGGGATGACATGTATTCTTAACAATTAAATTTTATCCTTATAAATGCAATTAAATTTATCTTAAATATAATAACTATTATTAATAATAATTTATTAAGAAAACAAAATAAAAGAATAAACTTTAGAGTGACAACATGAGGAAGGTTGAAATTTCACAAAGCTAGAGAGGAAACCATTTTGACATGAATTTTAAAAACATTATTTAAGAATAATTATAAAAATAATAGTTAATAAATTATTAAGAATATTTTGTTTGTCATTATTCTTTACATTATACTGCAAAGCCTTGATGAGTGTCAAATATCTTAAGAATCTTCATTTATAGTGTAATTCCATGGATATTTTTAGTGAAGCTTAATTTTACCTATGGTCCTGCCAAGTATCTTAAGAATCTTTATTTAGAGTGTAATTCCATGGATTTTTTTAGTGAAGCTTAATTTTACCTATGGTCATGTTAAAAATAAATACTCACTTATAAAGATGTATCAAAGTTATGAAATAATTCTTTTGGCTAAATATCTCTATATTCTAGGTCTTATTACAATATAGGAATATTAATACTTCATATTTCACACATCTATAATAATGCCCCTTCCTTAACCCTATTTACAATAAATGACTCATTTTGTAAAGATAAAACACATCTATGAAATCAGCTTTTTGAAAAAACATGTTAGAACTATAACACCATCCCTTCTACTAAGTAATCCCCCATCCTTGGCTCCATAGGAAATAAACACTCCCATTGGGAGACCATCTAATATAAAAGACACCATCTTATTAAAAACATTCTTTGTGAATATGCTTGAGAGCTATGAAATCATACTATAAAAAAATTCCTTGTGAATATGCTTGAAAGCTACTAAATCCTCCCCTTAGGGGAGACAATCTCAAACCATGAAATCATTCATTCTTCTAGAAAACCCATCATCCCTTTCACATATGTGTAATCCACAAACTCATAACATGGCACTTGAACAAATTAAACATTAATGGAGCAATAATAGAATTTATATTATAAGCCAAGTCTAATTTTGTATGTAGCAAATCAAGCTATTGTTTGGAATGTCTTTTTATTCTATTTATTTTTGTGGAAATTTTCAAATTTCAAATTTCAAATGTTGGAATTGTTATTTCAATGAAAATGGATATTAACAAATTCATTTGTAATATGAAAATGGATATTAAGAAATTCATTTGTAATATGAAAAATGATTAAGTTTCAAATTTTCACTATAAAAATTGTGATTTGTAATATGAAAATGGTTAAGTTTCAAATTTTCACTATAAAAATTGTGATTTTTCAGATTTGGATTCCTTGTTTACAATACTTCATTTTCACAAGGCAAATACATGTTCATAATAATGTTTTTAAAAAGTTAAAAAAGATCAATTTTAATTAAAAATAAAAAGAATTAATTTTAAAAAATAATTAAATAGATATATGTTAATCATAATATTTCTTTTAAATCATCAATTTTTCAAAAATTTAAAACAAACAAATATATATTAATAATATTAAAAAAAATCATTATAATTAAAAAAAAAACAACATTTTTTTAATAAAAAAATAAAAAATAAATAAGAAAATAATTAAACAAATACATGTTAATCAAAATATCTATTTTAAATCATCAATTTTCCAAAAATTATATATATATATATATAATATGATATTTTTTAAAATATTATATATTAATAATATTTAAAGGAATTAAAATAATTTTTAAGATGGTTCCAGAATAATAATGATTTATTCTACCATGTAAGGAAGTGAAAAAAATAGAATGGGTATGGGTATGGAATATATTTAGAAGTTGATGGTAACTGTAAGTTGAACTCTGTTTCGCAATGTCTCAGGAGTGCTCCTGGAGCTCTGTTACTTTTCTTTGGTAGTCTTTCAGTTGTGCATGTAGATGATGCTTCTGAGAGGGTAAACTCCTTCCTAGAGTTTTTGTATTGTTGATTGAAACTGGAATTTGAGTGAGCTTATTTGGCAAAGTACCATTTTTTTGCTTCAACTCGAGATGTGCTTCTTTTTCAAAGTACCATTTTCTTTGCTTCAACTCAAGATGTGTTCCAGAAAACGTAGATTAAAAATGGGCAATGTGGTAATGTAGCCAAAATGGATAATCGGAGCTGGGGGATTCACAGGTGGTGTTAATAAAGGTGCTTATCATAAAGAAGCAGAAGATGTATTGAGGTGAGAGAGTGCCCACAACCACATAGCATCTCAGTATTTGTGGCCAGGGCATTTTGATAAATTCACTTCATTGTTTTTTTAGAGCGACGAAAAGCTTATACCACGACTAATAATAATAATTCTTATCAAATTTGGATTTTCATGAGCTCAAGACAAACACAATACCAATGTAGAACCAATGAAAACAAAAAGTCCTAAACAAATTCAAACACAAGACCAATGTAGAACCAATGAAAACATAAAGTCAGACAAATTCAAAGAAATTATAAATTTAGCATAATAAGATGTTGATTCCAACGTCTGTGTGCAGTTATGGTCTTCCATCTCTTCAAAACACACAAAGGTAAATTAATAGTTTTTTACCATCAAACCTCCCGTCTACCCCACCTTCTTACTGTAACTTTGAAGTTTTTCTATGTGAAATGGTAGTTATTTCAAAAAATTACTAATCTCAACTATTCCAAGATTTTCCCTACTCTTTAGGATTTATTTTGCATTACTTTACAACTTTCACCTTCTGAACTAAAGGTCATGTTTATGTTTTATTAAAATGTTCATCGTAATCCAAATTAAGGAAACCAAAATTTCTGATTTTACTCGGTTTCTTGTATTTTTTATTTTGTTGATTTTGATATATTGAATATTCCTAAATTACATTTAGGAAGCGACATTGTAGCTATCCGATTCCAACCCAAAAAAATGAAAGATATAAAAAATGGAATCACTTTTATAAATTTTAAGCCCATGCCATACACAATGAAACAAAACACCTATACACTAAAAAACTATGAATATCTAAAGGTATCGTTACCAGTTTCCACCTTCTCATTTGAAGAAAATTGTGGCTAAATAGTAGGGACGAGGAGGGGAGGAGCAACAATATTGGGAAGAAATGGACCAGGATCCATTCTCGCAAAAGAACATTGCAAGGGTTGAAGCAGATATTTAGAGCGTTCACGCAGAGAAGGTGAATATTAACGCTAAGATTAAGGCCAAGAGACCTAGAGTGAAGCCTTAAGAAAAGAAATCAAATCTTTCGAGGACCAGTTGAAGGGGTTGGAACTCAAATTTAAGGACAATAGCACTTAAAAAACCTTGAAATTGAAAGGAAAAAACACTTGGTAGAGGAGGTTGCATTATCTTATAACTTATGAATCCACTCTCATTATGATAGTATCCTCCAGGGATGACGTTTTCCGTGCTCTTAATTCAATTTAGATCATATTCAAAATTTTGATTGTAAGTCTTTTTGTTGGGACAAACAGTAGGAAATGAGCTTTAACTTTTGTGAAGGATCAAGCTGACTTTAATCCCATTAAAGAAAAATTTAAGCTAAGACATAGCTTAAAATGATGTTGTCCAAAACAACAATTGTTCCTCCTCAACTATGGCAATGCAGTTCCATGGAGGAAATGCTAGAGGCAATCAAGGTCTGCGAGGATAGATATCGTGACATCCCTATCCCTCCTGTACTTCCCATGGAGCCGAATTCGAAAGCCAGGACTCCTTTTGCAGGAAGACCAAGAAAATTGACGTAGACACGGTTTAATCAGAGCAATGTTGAAGCCCCTGATGACCTTCGAGTAGAGGTTCCACCAGTTGATGTTCAAGGTATCTATATCAAGAAGCATGGTGAAAAAATGACAAATGTTGAACTGAATTAATGTATATTTTCATGCTCACAACATGGAAATCTTAAGATTGCACTCTCAAATCCAGGTGTTCGAACGTGATCCACGTAATTTATATTATGAACACTACCATTATAATAAAATCATGTTTCATGATATAAATTCCGTAAATATCCAGTGATATCCCTTCTTGAAGATAAGATGTGAATGCCTTCGAGGTCAAGAAAGGTATCCATGCAACGACACGTCATGGCATAGGAAAACAGAGAAGGAAAGATGTGAAGAAACTACGTATGAAGGGAAAATGATAAGATGGAAAGAATTTAGTGTCCAATCATATCTTTTCAAAAATAATATAAATGCAATTGGGTAAAATGCACTTCATGTACTTCTTATGGGGCAGCCTAGAAGCATTAGGGAAGAAAATTTCCAAGTAAAACACAAACATCAATACCAGTATTTACATTTAAAATTCATTAATTTACCATGGAGGTAATTATCTACATATAAAATGAAACAAAGCAATAAAATTAGACAAAAAATATTTACCTTGTAGTGATGTACACTGTCAGATATACATAGACCACCCAATAAATCATCACTATAGATACTTATTGCTCGTCATAAAACCATGGGTTGACCAAGGCCATACCATTAATTAATATCCAATTGTTTCTCTTCACACGAGACATCATAGACTCTCTTGGGTTATTCGTTTAGAAGCAATCTTTCTGACCTTCGGATCAAATTCAGATCTATGAATCGACAAGCCCCCAGAATGTTGATTATAATCCTGGTCATCTGTTCCAGGTTCCATCATGATTTTCGGCTTGTAGCTTCCATTCTTCTTGTGGAATAGTCTCATAACGGGGCAGTCGAGGTTAATGTTGAATGCAATAACGGTTCAAAAGTGACAAGAAAACCCTTTTGCATTGTGATGCCAATCATTAATCGCGAGATGGTCGTCTGATTCGGCTCCATCATCTAATGAAGACTTTGCACGAAGCATCATCAATAACTAAGTCAAATCAAAGCCAGCACAAAGCGTAATAAATGAATATGTCAAATCAAAGCATGAAGGAAGTGAGAGGAGACAAAAAAGGACTGGAGAAAACCAGTGTCAGAAGAGACAAAAAAGGGGTGGAGTAAAATGGTGGAGTGTAAGTGTAAAAACCTTGATCATTGTTGGAGGGGCAGTTTCAAATGATGTTATGGGTGAACACTAATGGTGGTTTCTCAAAACTTGTCAACCAGTTGATAGGTTTTGTGAAGAAGCTAACATTAAAATATATATTCCTTCAGCATAATAAGAATAATTTAGGTCATAACCCCGGATGGGGTGCCACGCGGAGTAATGTGGGCACGTGGAGCAACGCCAAGAGGGGCCATTAATGGTGGCCATCCACCCTCATATCCCTATTAGTTATGAGGTGCATCAATTCAGTTGGCCTCTACCTTTTGATGAGGCCTCTCACTCGCACGAGTAGACCGACCAGCCAGAGCATTAAGACCGCAGCCTTAATGGCTATAGCTATCATTTTCTCCCTTATCATCTTTCTCAGTGTCTTTGGGATGCATTGGAAGGTTACAGAGACGAGCGAGAACAACAATGCAGGGGGCATTCTGGCTCTTGTTCTTGTTATAAACATGGCACGAGCAAGGGGAAGGCCTCGCAGAGGCGCAGGATGGTACGCGGCCAACTCACGACGGAAGAGGCATAAGAAATTTGAGCGAGCTCTGGTTTTAGCCAAGCAAAAGAGACCCGGGGAGTCCAAATAAACATAATCGCCCCCCATAATGTATGTTGAGGAGATTCCTTCGGAGGAACTCCCCCAAAATTTCTTCGAAAGCCTCATGTTCATGGTTCCAAATAACTGGAACCCCCCTGCGTGTTTTGGAGAAAACGCACTACCTCCCAACCCACGAGAAGTACACAGTCCCAGCAACACTCCAATTGAGGAATTCGCCACTTGTCTGGTAGAGGAAGAGCTGCCGGAAGGCAATGAGGAGAACATATGCAAGGCTCTTGATGAATTGAGGCTGCAGTGAGAGTAGCAAGCACACCAGGAGGAGGACGACGAGCAAAAATCGCAACCTCAACCACCATTTCTTCACCCGGAGCACCTGAATCTGATTTTCGAGGTCCGTAGCATGGTGGACGACCAAATATTTAGAGTTGTCTGCATAAATCAACGCCTGGACATGCTGTACGCCACTTACTCTAGTGCCACCCCAAGGCAACAATGCCCCACCTGTGCTCATATTTATTCGATTCCTGTTAGACATGGCAAGGAGAAGGACGACTGCGAGGACACCCGTTAATAGGTTCTCCTATTCAACACTGCTCAAAACTCTTTCTTTTTTTGATGTTTATCAGAGCTGTACCTCTTCTAGCTCATAGCAATGGTAGCGATAGCATAGGCATGATTAGACTAATGGTGAAACTGGCCATGCACCCTACTTTCCTTCAAGCAGGGTGGTAGAACAATATTTTGAGTTTGCATGCTAGTTTGGACTGGCCAGCTGTCTCGGTTTCCTTCACAGGCGAGACAACTGGCACCTCCATGTCATGATGTAATTTTGAAATATTAATATAATAGGATCTGCTTTTTTACTTAAAAAAAAAAAAATTAGGTCATAAGAAAGAAGGAAAATTATATAATGAAAGTTTGTTGGAATGTGTAATGTGCCAGCAAGAATTTATTGTGGTTGATTCGGTTGATTGTATTGTTTATGTTATATAATGTGGCAAGCATTGTCAACATAGAAATTCAACGACAGAAATTCAATGACACGTAGAATAAACATTTGGGCCATTCCCACGAAAGGAGAAATATTTCATTCTATAACTCCATATGGATGCCGAATTTAAGGTTATTGGTGGACATATTTGTTACTTTTCAAAAAAAAAAAGTTGGAAATTAAATTTTTAATAAATTTATTATTTATTTTAAGGAAATGTTAAATTTATATAAATATATGGTATAAATTAATAGTTTACAAAGAATTTTAAACTTAAAGTATAATAATTGATTTTATTTAAAGGAAATATGTTTTTTGGTTATAAAGGGCCTTCAAAAAACTAGATCAGAGGTACAAAAACATGATAGTAATCGTGTTGTAGTTAATGAACTTCCCCAATAGAGGGGAAACCAGTTTAGCCAGTCGGGTAAGTGTAGCATTGATATTCTAACAGTCTTATATAACAGAACTAAGCTGACTGGAAAGCAACTAAAAGAAGAGACTACTAAAAAGTAAAGAACCCCTGTGGGATCAAACACTTGGTGAATAACCTATCCAGGTGGAAAGAATGGCCTCGTACCAAGGCTCCTCTTCAATGAGTGTCCCTGTGCTTTCCAACTGCATGTCAACGTCCACGTTGCTCGCGTCCTTGTTGGTGACTGGCAAGGTGTCCTGTAGCACATGTTGTCCTGTAGCCTTCTCCACGTTCGTGTCCTCATGCTCGACCTACTCCACAACAATCTCTATGGAACGCCACGTCTGAGCATTTCCTTCACTGGTCTCTGCATGAGGTTCCTCTGCTGAAGCCGTGCCTACTGGGTTGGAGGGGATAGCCTCTTGGAGGGAGGAAAGAATCTGAAGGAGGGTCGAGATCTTTCCATCCGTGATCTGCAGTCGGAATTGGAGGTCCTCCATCCCCTGACGGAGTTCGAAGACCAAACCATAGAGAATGGTAAAGCTTTCTTTCATTTGCGAGTCAATGATGGAGTCGAAAGACAGGTTCGCGTTGTTTCGGGCCCTTCGAACAGGCGGTGGTGCCCCCATTGGAGGCCTTGAGGAGCCAGCTACTGGTGCATGGGGAGGCTCGAAGGTTCTGGAATTCAGTGGGACAGCAAGGTATCGTGAGGAGGAGCCCGACGAGCTGTCAATAATGGCTAAGCATTCAAACCGAGAGACAGGCGAGGTGGAGGAGGCGAGAGGTGCTAGCTCGATTTGCAGAGGCAGCGAGGAGATCGTGGAGGGCGAACCAGAGGGAGAGACAGAGGGCCGGGGCCAGGGAGGATGCCATGGAGAGCCTCTTCTCGGCCATCCTCTTTGACGCGGCATAAGTTTCATCATTTGAAGGCTTGCACTAACACCCCATCCAGGGTAAGTTACTTTACTTATATAGTATAAAAAATATTGTAGAAAGCATCTCATGTTTGTATGAATCGATTCAAACACATTTGAAATATTTATAAAGGTTTAAGATCTTAAATGCAATATAGTAAAACTAAAGAATCTTAAAAAAAAGTATAACCTAACATGAGTAAAGACTAAGAGAAAACATGATTATAATGGATTTAGATGAGGTGGACCTACTTCTTTAGAAGTTCTTGGCTCCTTAGATTTCTTGGTCACCTTTTTTTTTAGTTCATCTTTTACGATGATAGGGTTATGGTTGGTTCACCATGAACCCAGGATTCCAATTACCTCCATTGTTTCCTCTTATTTGCTCAGCTCCCACTCGGAAACCTTGAAGCTAACACCGAAGACAACCCTTCACAAAAATGTAAATTTGGCTTCCAGTTGCCTTAGTCTATCTAGATTTTTTGGTTGTTGGACCTCCTTGTTTTTCACTGCTTGGGATATAAGTGTCTTAATGAGCTAGTAGAACTCCAATATTTGGAATAGCTTCATGTCCCTAGACTTTGAGAAGCTAGCGTATCAGACCCAACCTTGGAATTCCTCCTTGATTTGTTGTTTAGAGGTTTGAAGTCATTTTTTTCAAACCAAGCCTATTGGACCCTGCACCTCTTGTTGAATGTATAGAGGGGTACCCTAGCTAAAGTTGTGTTTAGCATGTTCAACAACCTTTTCCACGCCCGTGCAATGATGATGAAAATTGACACACCTGGAGGGAAGAGAATCGGATTTCCCCCACCTCCTTGATCCTTGATGGATTGATTTGAGACTAGCTTGAGCCGTAACATCCACAATAGAAAGGAAAAGGAACCTACATGCGAGGAAATAGAGACCCCACAAAAATAAATCCACAAACAACCCAAAACTTGCAACCTTTGAAAGTCTCAGGAAACTTCCTCTTGACTACAGCAGAGGGGGGAAACCAATATGTGTGCTCTTGGATGGAAATAAAAAAAATAGCGAAAGACCTTGAATTTCCCAAATTCCCCAAGACACCTAGTGATAGAGCCTTGGGATAAAACACAGAATGCAAGAAGAAGACCCCCCAATTCAGTGCAATGGACTAAACACCAGAAATTAGGACACTATAGAACCCAACAGGGAAACCAAAGACACACAAATGAAAACTAAAATCAAGTTCAGGTTGTATACAACTAGGAGAGAAAGGATGGAAACATCACTTACTATCTAGTAGAACTAGATTGAAGGAGGTCCCGGTCCTATGAACCTAGGATACACAACCAATCGATTGATCATATTTCATTTAAGAACTTCATCTCCACCCAAAACCATCATTTATGAATCCATCAATAGTCCAACTTCCTTACAACCTCTCAAAATCGAGAATGCCTAAACCATCATCATAGTTTGAGCTCAACTAAGGGAATTGATAATTGGTGATGATTAACCTAGACTATGACCTTATTAAATTTCATAAGCTCACATATTAAAGGGATGCATGCCATGAAAAGGGTTGCATGTTATGAGGAAGAATGCACAAAGGTGAGGGAAGGAATAACCCTTTTGTAGGTTTTAGGGCATTCCCAAAGGGAGCCCTTCCTAATCGGGACCTACCCTGTTGTAATACCCTTGTTTCCCACAGCTTGTAAATATAACTATAACTTTCCAAAATATTATGGGAAAAGTGAATCTGTGTGTGTATGTTGCAATTGATGAACCTTTTTGTTATAAAAGGTAATCTATGTATTTTTGTTATTAAATAAAATGGATAGTGTTGCATAACTAATGAGGGGGTTTTCCAAGGTAGATCATGATGCATGAAAGATATGGTGAGGGGAACCATCAATGGTTGAGATAACCCCCACCAGACCAGTACATTACTAAATTTAAAATTATTTAGACCTAGAATAGTCCTCTGACCCATAAATAAATTACCAGTCAGGATGGTAGTTGGGAAGTCCTCAAGAGTCAATGTGGAGATGGGCAAAGTTCCTATCTGAAAAACTTCCTAACCTAACCAATAAATGGGGATTCAGACCCACACAATCTTACTGAGGAAAGAAAGAAAACAAGGGAATTTGTGGGCGGAGGAGAGGATTCAAGGAAAAATGAGTTTAGAGACCATTTTCTGAAAAGGGAGAACGTGTGCAGCTCTCTGGTTCAGAAGAGAACTGAGAAACAAGTTGGTTCTGTGTACAGGAATTGTTGGCCAATGTCTTCATTCCATGCTAATAAATGAGGTTGCAAGAAGATGAGTGACTGAGGAAGCACTCATCACAGATCCCCTTGCTTGGTAGAGGGAGAATGATATGCTAAATTCCTCTGGGAAGAGGAGAGCGATCTTTATCCCTGCTTTTTTTTTAACAATAAGAAAGAGTCTCTCTCAGAGCATCATGATCTATCTATGGGGTGTCTAGTGGTAAATCCATCTAGAAGTGGTTGTGCCTACAGTTGGGTTGAAAAGGGCACCCGTCTCAGCAGTTGCTTCAATATCTAGTTTCTTGATAAGTATTCTTATACCCTGTGTACTAGGATTGAAATGATGGTTGGATGTCTGTGTTTATGACTAAAATTTTCATTGTTTGATTTATATTAGAGATGTTTATTGTTAGTCTAGTGAAACCCTACATTTGAATGGTCTAGTTTTCCTTTTCTTAGTAACAAGAGAACTTTTAGACGTGGGTCTGCAAATGAATTTAAGAATAATTTTACGATTTATGTACTGGTTGGAAAATCCTTAAGGGAATTTTCCCAAGGGTTGATTTTTTAATGTAAGAGTTGGGGAAAACTTCACTGGGACACCTCAGTCCTATTGACCCCATGAATTTACCTTTGCAAGTTACTAACTTCGATCTTTGTGGAGGGAGGGTGCCTCCTTCGAACCATTCATCTATGTGATTGAGGACTCATATCCACGACCCTATCCAAATCATGGCTAAGTGTTGAGCATGCAACCCCAAGAATTTTTAGGAATCCATATGACTGGTACCTTGGAACCCTTCACTAGGTCCAAAAGGAGCTAGGTTATTTTGTCTTAGAAACTCTGAGAGTCTTGAGCTCTGAGACGTTATGACTTTACAACCTTCGAAAACAACTTAAGGTAATCTACTGGTACGGTTACTAGTGAGGTTGAACGACATCTAGCAGTTTATTAACCATGATCCTGGGATCTGTCCCACCTCTAAACACTGACCCACTTATCGGTCATGAAGTAACACAAGTCGTAGATTTGAGGATACTAAGGGTCTTCCCTAGTCATTACATCTATGTCATGGTCAGTCGAGCATTGAAAAATCTAGGATAAAGGGAGTGTTAAGCATGTGGAACCTTCAAATGTCGAACTCATGAAGTGATGGGAACTATAGAGCCTTGGATGCTTCAATATTTCCCATGACCGTTGGATCTATGTCGTGGTCAATCCAACGTTGATCACTCTAGGAGAAAGGGAGTGTTAAATGGGTAGAACCCCCAAACATTGAAGTTGTGAAGCGATGAGTATCATCGATCCGAGGATATGTCAGGACCCCTCTTGAACATTGGATCTATATTGTGGTCATCCCAACACTGACCACTACGAGAGTAAAAAGGAAACTAGATGACTGAGCTCCCGAATTCCGAAGTCACGAAGAGATGGAGGCCGTAGATCTATGGATATACGTGGACCGATATCGACTGTGGGATAAATTGAGTATTGGGAGGTTGTTGGTGGAATTTTTGGATTCAGAGCTCCAGGATATTTTGTAGGTAGAAGAGGCTAGAGACTCTCGGAGGTTGTCAGTCTAGAGTGACGTGGCACGCTAACATCACCTAAGGTGATGTGGACCCATGTTCAACATGCCACGTGTCTCACTGATTCTTGATTTTTACAGAACCTATGTTCCCATTAGAACATGATGCATGTCCCCCATTAATGGGGCCATGTGTCATCGATGCCCTTTTTCGCATGTCATTCTCCTGGCACATGCTCACCTGGCCCAAAATTTGATGCAATACCTGGGACACTAGGAGTTTGGGACTTCAAGGAACTTGGGATGTTGGAATGTTGGGGTAAATTGGTCGAAGGCCTGGACCTACCTACCCCTGACTCTGCATTTAATGTGCCACCATGTGTAAGTGTGGGCCCTTTGGGAGTCTAGGGTTTTAGAACTCCATAGGTTTGAGGGGGTGTATTTAATAAATCGAAAGGGCCAAAGGCTAGAACCACGTGGTGGAATTTTGGGGTTTTGGGACTCTAGAGGATATGTGAATAGAGAGACGGGCGTTCAATGTCGAACATCAAAATCTCGTAATCCTGTGCGTTAAACAAAAGCGTAAGCTCCAATCCCGAGCTCAGATTTGAGCATGGTGACAGTTGTTGTAAAAATCTTGACGAGCAGAAGGATATGGAGATATCGAGAAGAGGATCTGATTTCTTTGAGTAAAAGAATTTTTTTTATACCCCATCCCTCTAATGGATACCTGAGGGGTCAGGTGTGTTACAAAGTGGTATCAGAGCAAGGTTACAAGACTCGGCCTACTTGGGCTCATGAACGATTTGCATAAAAAAAAATATTATTAGAGAAATTTTAAGGGGTAACCCGCTATCTTACCCCATTCATAAGAAACTTATCTAAACCACCACTAAAAAGAGGAATGAAAATTTGTGTTGTTGTTATATGTTTGAAAGTCTGAAATGTGTGTTGCTAGTGTTTCGAATAAAGAAGTTGACTTCACCTTACAAATTGTATGTGTTGTTCATAAAATAGTAGGTAATTAACTAACATAAAGTGTTTTATCATCACTCAAGCAGTTAGTGGACAATAGGAAAACTAGTGTGTAAAGGATGGTGACACACCATGAGTTGGCGAAAAGATCCCACAATAGAGAAGAAGAATCTGATGAGAGGAGGGCAGTGGAAACCCCTCCAGATTTGGTTGAAACCATAAGAAGCCTCATGGTGGAATTATAGATTTGTAAGGATGATAATGAAAGGCTGATAAAATGGCATTAAAATCAAATTGAAATTAACGCAATCCTACTGCAAATCCTATCATATATACAAAGGCAATTGCACCATGGACCAGAAGGTAGTCATATGGATATACATCATACTAAGAAAACCCAAAGTCCACCTGAGATACAAAATCATGGTCCTGAAAGTTGCCATACAAGGAGGATCACCTCAAATAACTCCCAACATGGGGCCAAGAGACACTCAATGAAAGAATCCTCTAGTGAATAAACTAACAACTCCAAGGAATCTTGTAGTAGCAAGACTAGTTCACATTTCCAGAAGAGAATAAAGAAGATGAAACAATCTAAGAGCCATGACCCTGATGAGTTTAAGAAAGACAAACCACCCACTTTCGATGGAGAAATTAAGAAGGGGGAAGAAGTAGAAGTTTGGTTTCTTGGCTTGAAGAAGTACTTCAGAGTCCATGACTACTCTGAAAACTTAAAGGCTCGAATAACCATTTTTAACTTGAACAGAAAGGCCTCCATTTGGTGGGAGGACCTTAGGAATGTGAAAGGAATCCATGAGAAGGACTTTTCATGGAAACAATTTGAGAAATACTTCAAGAAGAAGTATCTTTTGGAAAAATACTTTCATGGGAAGACCAAGGAGTTCTATAAACTCAAGTTAGGACAACTTACAATAGATGAGTATATCAACAAAAATCTTGAGCTGATAAGGTATGTGCCCTACATAAAGGACGAAAAGGTAAATATGCAATGATTTATTAGTAGAATTCCTCAGTCCTTCTGAGACATAATTGAATTTGATGAACATGAGATCTTAGAAGATATTATCCGGAAGGCAAGGTATTTATATGAGTAATTCATGAATAAGGCATAACCTCATGAGGAATGGAAGATGAAAAGCAATTATGGATTCAAGAAGAATGGGTTTAAAACCTCAAGATTTAAGAACCATGGAAAAAGTTCTAAGATGAGACTTCCTACTAAAAGTGTATATCAACAGAATTTCCCATCTCAAAGTGGTAATAAACCCATTGGAGCAACCCCACATAATATTGATAACACAAAGAGAGAACCCTTGAAATGTTGGGTTTGTGGAGAAGAACATTTGCAAGGGGATTTTCCACAGAGTCAACACAAAATAGGAGGGTCTACAACTTCCAAGAGGCTACCACAGTCAATGATGTGGTTAGGAGCATGCCACAAATTTATGCAACCTTGGATAATAGACAATCTAACCATCAAGCTTTAGTGGTGGAGATGAAAGGTATGATTGCCAACCATCTAGTTTCCATTTGAATTGACCCTGGTTCAAATATGATTTATGTTTCCCCTCAAATTGTTGAGAAATGTAAATTGTAGCAAGTAAAACATGCTAAACCATGGCTGGTATAACTAGCCACTGGAATTAAAATAAAGGTAACACAGGTCATACCAGCATGCCAATTCATTATGAATGGATTACCCACCCAAGAAACCTTAAACGTTCTCCCTTTAGGATCTTATGACCTGTTGATTGGCATGGACTGGTTGGATACCCATAAAACTAAGTTGGACTGTTACATAAAACTTTGGAGTGTGAAGATGGAAAAGGGCGAAAAATAACCCTATAAGGAATTCAAAAGCCTGTCTCAGTGAGACAAATATCAACCCTTTAAGTGAAGAAGTATTGCGGAAAAGGATGCCCTTTGTATGCAATACAAATGTCGAACTCTTTTGAGAACAACAAACCAAGCCTAGAGGACCATCCCATATTAAGAGAGTATAAAGATGTGTTTCCAGAAGAGGTACCAGGTCTACCTCCAAGGAGAGATATTTACTTTTCAATAGAACTTGTACCAGGAGTGGTGCTAGTGTCTAGAACACCCTATAGAATGAGTACACCAGATCTAGTTTAGCTCAAATGACAACCAAAAGAGATGTTGGATAAAGGCTACCTTCGGCCTAGTGTGTCTCCATGGGAGGCACCAGCCCTGTTTGTGAAAAAGAAGGATGGCACCCTCATGTTGTGCATAGACTATAGACAACTCAATAAGATGACAATTAATAATAAGTATCCCTTTCCAAGGATCAATGACCCGTTTGAACAATTAAGGGGTGCTACAACTTTCTCCAATATTGGCATGAGGTATGGATACCATAAAGTACAAATTAAAGATGAAGACATCTGCAAAACAACCTTTAGGACAAGATATGGTCACTATGAATTTGTGGTGGTGCCATTTGGACTTACCAATGCACCAACCACTTTTATGTTCTTAATGAATAATGTACTTAGTAATTTTTTGGATAGATTTGTGTTGGTTTTCATTGATGAAATCCTAATCTATTCTAAGAGTCGGGAAGAGAAGGAAGAACATCTCAAGTTAGTGCTTTAGGTGCTGAGATAACATCAACTCTATGCTAAGTTTAGTAAGTGTGACTTTTTCCAACAACAAATCCATTAATTAGGCCATGGTATTTATGGAGTGGTAGTTGACCATGACAAGATCAAATCCATTATGTATTGGCCTACCCCAAAGAATGTACCTGATATCAAATCCTTTATGGGCCTAGCAGGATACAATAGAAGGTTCATAAACAGATTCTACAAGAACGGTTTCCCAATCACCTCCCTTCATAAAAAGGGATTTAAATTCATTTGGACATCAGAATGTGGAGAGATATTCCAAAAACTGAAATACCTTCTAAAAAATGCACTTGTGATGAATATTGTATACCCAAACAAGGACTTCCTTGTGTGTATAGATGCCTACAAGGAAGGGCTCAGAGGATTCCCTATGCAAGAAGGACATGTGATTTGATACGAATCTAGAAAATTGAATGAGCATGAAATCAATTATGTGACCCATGATTTGGAGTTGGTTGCCATAGTAAATACTTTAAAAATGTGGAGGAATTACCTCTTAGGTAGAATAATCGTTCTTATGACAGACCATAGTGGGTTGAGATATTTGTTTGATCAACCAAAAATCAATGCTAGAAAAGCTATATGGATGGATCTCCTTAGTGATTTTGATTTTGAAATCAAACATATCAAAGGAAAATAAAATAGGTTGGTTGATGCCCTTAGTAGAGGTATGAAAGTGATTCACTTGGTAGTTGTAAGAACCCGTGAATTAGACATCAAGGAGAGAGTCAAAAGTACATAGGAAACATATGCATTTTTCAAGACTGTGAAATCATACTTAGAGCAAGAGCCGACAGGGATGAAGTATGAGGGTTATCAATTGTTGAAAGATGGTCTGCTAACTTACAAGGGTAGGTTGTATATTCCAAATTATGATGACTTGAAGAGGTTCATAATGGATGAACTACACAAAAGACCATATACCGGAAATCTTGGTTATCATAAAAAGATCACAACCACTAGGAAACAATTTTATTGGCCCAGACTGAAAAATGACATAGATGATTACTTAGTTAAATATCTAGAATGTTAGTAGGTTACGACAGAGCACCGACATCCAACAGGATTGTTACAGCCCCTACCAATCTTAGAATGGAAATGGGAAACCATCTTAATGGATTTCATCACAAGGTTACCAAAATCAACCAAACAAAACGACGCCATCATGGTAGTTGTGGAAAAACTGAGCAAGGTTGCTCACTTTATTCCCCTTAAATCAACTTGAAAGGAAACAGATATTGTCTGTATTTGCATGAAAGAAATATTTAGACTACATGGCATGCCTAAGAAAATCATATCCGACAGAGATACAAAATTTACTTCAAACTTTTGGAAATCTTTGTTTGTTGGATTTGAAACTAAATTACTATTTAGTACAGCTTATCACCCTCAAAATGATGGGAAGATAGAGAGGGTAAACCAAGTGTTAGAGTACATATTAAGGATGCATGCAATGCATCAGCCTAAGAAGTGGGAGGACTACCTACCACTTGTAGAGTTTTCTTATAACAATGGATATCAAGAGTCATTGAAGATGAGCCCTTTTGAGACACTCTATGGTAGACAATGCAGTATTCCAATCAGCTGGAATACCCCAGTAGACAGAATTACAATCGGGCCAGATATGCTAAAGGAAATGGAACAATAAGTAGTTTAAATCAAACATAATATGAAAATAGCTCATGATAGACAAAAAAGTTATGCAAACAGAAAAATGACTCCTCGAGAGTTCAAAGTAGGGGGTCATGTGTATCTCCGAGTTAGACCCAAAATAATTTCTTTGGGAATGGGAGCATGTGCCAAGATGGCACCTCGGTTTTGTGGACCCTTTGAAATTTTGGATAGAGTGGGACCTGTAACATATAGACTAGTGCTTCCTCCCACAGTGAAGTCACATAATGTTTTTCATGTTTCGTTACTAAAGAAATGTGTACATGATTCTAATCATATAATTGATTGGTCTGTGATTTAGGTGGAACCAAAGGGGTAATTTATTCTAGATCCACAATGCATAATAGACAGGAAGAAAATATCACTTAGGAAGAAAACCATTGCGTAGGTCAAGGTGTAGTGGAAACACTTTGGTCCAGATGAAGCTACATGGGAAATGGAGGATGACACGAAACATGCATACCCATTTTTGTTTACTTATATACATACAGAACATGTCAGCAGGTAGAACATCGAGGACGATGTTACTTTAAGGGGGAGGGTATTTTAATACCCTTGTTTCCACGAGCTTGTAAATATAACTATAACTTTCCAAAATACTATGGGAAAACTGAATATGTGTGTGTATGTTGGAATTGATGAATCTTTTTGTTATGAAAGGTAATGTATGTATTTTTGTTATTAAATAAAATGGATAGTGTTTCATAACTGTTGAGGGGGTTTGTGAAGGTAGATCATGATGCATGAGAGAGATGGTGAGGGGAACAATCAATGGTTGAGATAACCCCCACCAGACCAGTACCTTAATCGATTTAAAATTATTCATACATAGAACAGTCCTCTGACCCATAAATAAATTACCAGTCAAGATGGTAGTTGGGAAGTCCTCCTCAAGAGTCAATGAGGATATGGGAAGAGTACCTATATGGAAAATTTCCTGACCTGACCACGAAATGGGGATTCAGACCCAGACAATATTTTTGAGGAAGGAAATAAATGAATGGAATTCATGGGAAGGGGAGAGGATACGAGGAAAAATGAGTTTAGAGACCATTTTATGAGAAGGGAGAACGTGTGCAACTCTCTGGTTCAGAAGATAACTAAGAAATGAGTTTATTATGGGTATAGGCATTGTTGGGAAGCATATTCAGTCAAAGTTGATAAATGTGGTTGCAAGAAGATGAGTGAATGAGGAAGCACTCATCGCAGACCCCCTTTCTTGGTAGAGGGATAAACGATCGGCTAAATTCCTCTGGGAAGAGGAGAGAGATTTTCATTCCTGGTTATTGTTGAACAATAAGAAAGAGTCTCTCTCAGAGCATCATGATCTATGTAGGGGGTGGTCAGTGGTAAATCCATCTAGGAGTGGTTGTGCCTACAATTGGGTGGAAAAGTGCACCCCTCTTAGTAGTTGCTTCACTATCTGGTTTCTTGATAAGTATTCTTATACCTTATGTACTGGGATTGAAATGATGGTTGGATGTCAGTATCTATGACTTAAATTTGGATTTTTTGATTTATATTAGAAATTTTTATTGTTCCTTTGTAAACCTATGCATTTGAATGGTCTAGTTTTCCTTTTCTTAGTAGAAAGAGAACTTTTAGCTGTGGTCTACAAATGAATTTAAGAACAACTTTACGAT
The DNA here is from genome assembly GCA_032191745.1 of Picea mariana. NCBI lineage: Eukaryota > Viridiplantae > Streptophyta > Pinopsida > Pinales > Pinaceae > Picea > Picea mariana. Next base: position 6,911 of record JASDQU010585693.1, on the reverse strand, counting down.
TTTTGTACTAGTTGGAAAATCCTCAAGGGAATTTTTCCAAGGGTTGATTTTGTAATGTAAGAGTCAGGGAAGAATTTGCTAGGAAACTTTAGTCCTCTTGACCCCACGAATTTATCTTCACAGGTTACTAACTTCAAGCTCTGTGGAGGGAGGGCGCCTCCTTCGAACCATTTTTTTGTGTGAATAAAGGCTCATGCCCACGACCCTAAACAAATCACAGCTAAGAGTTGATCATGTAGCCTTGACACTTGTCAGGGAATCCATATGAATGGGACCTTGGAACCGTTCACCGAGACTGAAAGGAGCTAAGCTATTATGTCATCAGAACTCTGGGAGTCTAGGGCTCCGGGACGTTATGACTTTACAACCTTTGAAAACAACCGAAGGTAACCTACTAGTATAGTTACGAGTGAGGTTGACTAACATATGGTGGTTTCTTAATTGTGTCATGGGATTTGTGCCACCGCTAAACCCTGACCCACTTACCGGTCACGAAGTATCACGAGTTGTAGATCTAAGGATACTTGGGGTCTTTCTTGGTCATTAGACCTATGTCCTGGTCAGTCCAGTGTTAACCTCTTCGAGAGAAAGAGAGTGTTAAGTGGGTGGAACCCCCTGAACATCGAACTTGTGAAGTGATGGGAACTGTAGATCCAAGGGAACTTTTGGATTTCCCATGACCGTTGGATCTACATCATGGTCAGTCCGGTGTTGACCACTCCAGGAGAAAGGAAGTGTTAAATAGGTAGAACCACCGATGACCGAAGTTGCGAAGTGACGAGGATCGTTGATCCAAGGATGTGACAGGACCCCTCCTAACCATTGGATCTAGACTTTGGTCAACCCGATGCTAACCACTTCGAGAGTAAAAAGGAAACTAGAAAGCTGAGATCCCAAATTCCAAATTCGTGAAGCGACGAAGGCCATATATCTATGGATATACGTGGACCAATCTCGACCATGGGATAAAAGGAGTATTGAGAGGTTGTTGGTGGAGATGTAGGAGAGGCTAGAGACTCCTAGAGGCTGTTAGTCCGTAGTGACTTGGCGCGCTGACATCACCTAGGGTGAAGTGGACCCATGTTCAACATGCCACGTGTCACCTTGATTTGTCTTTTTTACAGACCCTATATGCTCATTAGAACATGATGCGTGTCACCCATTAATGGGGCCACATGTCATCTCTTCCCTTTGTCGCATGTCATCCTCCTAGTGCATGCTCTCCTGACCCAAAAGCTGGTGGAGTACCCGTGACACTGGGAGTTCAGGACTTTGGAGAAATTGGGATGTTGGAATGTCGGGGTAAAATGGTTGAAGGCTTAGACCTACCTACCCCTGCCTCTGCATTTAACGCACCACCACGTGTAAGTGTGGGCCCTTCAGCAGTCTGGGGTTTCAAAACTTCGGAGGTTTGGAGGGGTGTATTGAATAAGTCAAAAGCGTCAAAGGTCGAAACCACGTGTTAGAATTCCAGGGTTTTGGGACTCTGGAGGATATGCGAATAGAGAGATGGGCATTCAACATCGAATGTCAAAATCTCATAATCCTTTGCATTAAATGAGAGCGTAACTTCCAATCCCAAGCTTAGATTTGAGAACAGTGATAGTTGTTGGAAATATCTTGATGAGTAGAAGGAGATGGAGATCTCGGGAAGAGGATCCAAGTTCTTTGAGTAAAATAATTTTTTTTATACCCCATCCCTCTAATAAATACCTAAGGGGTCGAATGTATTACACCTGTGAAAAATCACAACCAGTGGTGCCAAACTCTAAAGCAAGGTATAAAAGGAAGGGGACAACCATACCTTCAATTCCATGAGGATCTAACTTGGGCATGGGGATTTAAACAAACCATACCAAGGAGGTGTCACACTCAAGATAAGGGAGGTTGGGATGAATAGGGATAACAAACAAGCTTGGACATTGATATCTTCCCAATGGCGGCCTACCAATGGGACCTTGGCTCTCGAATAGGCACTTTCTATTTAAAATTCAATCCCCGGTCAAACAAGAAAATGAATCCTGCGCGGTGTTTTACGTTGGGTTGGTAAATCTTTGGTAACAATCTATAGTTCTAGATGAAAGGTCCGAGCATTATTCCACTATGCATATTATCGTTAAATTTTATTTATTTTATTTTTTTAACTCGGAAGTCAAGAAAATGGTTGCATTATTTTATTTTTTTAAGCGAAGTCCACCAAAGAAAGAACCACATAACTTGATCATATTAATTACTAGCATACCCCCAAATCGGGGGGAAGGGAACGTCGAACATAATGGGTATATATGTTGGAAAAGAAATACATTGTGTTGCACTGTTATTACTCACCTTACTTAAGGAATGGAATTGTACTTACACTATGTTACCAATTTATCAATATTATTAAAAGATTCATCTCAACCTTATCCTAATAAGGATTCACATAAATCTAAAAAAATGGCATCCACATTAAATTAAAAAATGTATTTAACACACTGTTTTTTTCTGTGAATAAAAAGTGGCTCCTTATATTAATT
>JASDQU010585692.1:58417-69852 GCA_032191745.1 Picea mariana | reverse complement strand
AAATTTTGCAAACCTACTAACCTAGCAACTAACCCTAGCTAATTCTTGAACTAACCTAAAGTGGATAGCGTGAGGCCTAATTTGACATTTTCTTGGATAGAAAGGTGCGGCCTCATTGCCTCTTCATAGCCGTGGAGTTGAATTGTTCTTTTGCTGGTTGAAATTGTCAAAATGTCCATCATTGGCTAGCTAACCTGCAGAACACCAAAATTTATATAGCTGTGACATCATACATTGTTAGAACTCTTGTTTGGACTTTACATGTTTTGACTTTGTCACTTCTTTGATTGGTTTTGAGCTAGTGATTACATTTGTGAGTTCATTGGTGAAAAGTAGTGCTCTTTTCCTTTCATATTAACTCATTGACAAAGCTTGACGTCACACTTGTAGCAGAAATAGTATAGGTGACGTCACATTATTTGGATATCTTGTTTATGCTCAAAACGTTGTGACTTTTACCTTCTACATTGATTGACATTGAGTTATTGATTATAACTGTAAGCTTATTTGCGCAAACGTTTCACTCTTTGTCATGTTATTAACCTATTGATTCAAGTAGACGTCATACCTACTGCAGAAGCAATATAGGTGACGCAGAAATCATATGTATATGAGCTGATTTGACATTGCATTGATGATATATTACAAAGCTTAATTGTGAGTATTGAATGCTCCTTACATACTTATTGAAGAAGTGATCTTGTCTTTGTTTTGATAATCATTGACTTCGTCAATAATTATATCTATTTATTGCCCATATATACACTTGGAGATAATCATTGATTTTATGAAGTACTAACCCACTGCAAAGAATATTCTAGTTTTCTTTGTTTTGTCTCGCAAACAGGTGCATCGTCAGTGGAAAACTTCTTCTTGATTATCCAATATTTGGCTACAATCTATGAAAGGGAACCTTAGTCTTGGTGTTTTATCCTTTAGCCCTTCTTTAAAACCAGATTGCCTTAGGGACATATCCCTTGGACTAGCCCTCCTAAATAGAAAGAGCCCCCCATCGAGGTGACAATGGGTGGGGAAGCTCCTATTACGCCGGTTTCAAGCCCTGACTCAAGCTCTTTAGACCTTTCCTACAAACCGTGCGATAACAGGCAGGTCAAAGTAGTCAATAAAGTTCTGAAAACCATGTTCCAATGCACTGTCAATAAGCACAAAACTAACTGGCATCACATGTTTTTTTAAGCACTCTGGTCATATCGTATGGTCATTAAAACCACAATTTGCTTCACCCCCTTACATTTAGTTCATGGCATAGAAGTCATCCTTCTCATTGAATGTAAACTCCCCACATTGTGCACAACAATCGAGCTCCTACCAAACACAACCTCAATAGAGAAATGGTTAAATAAGTTGGAGTCCTTAGATGAAGATCATTTCTCTTCCCTACAAAACAACAAAGCAACCAAGAAACTATCTAAAGTGGTCTTTGAAAACCACATGAACATTCGATCCTTCAAAGAAGGAGATTTAGTGCTTGACTACGACATCACCCATGACACTTTAGTCCATGGGAAATTTGATTCCCTTTGGCTAGGACCCTTTATCATTCACTATTGTCTCAGTATGCGAGCTTACATCTTGGCTTACCCTAAAGGAGCCATCCACAAAGACCCTGTTAATGAGTTATACTTGAAGAAATTATACCCTTAAGTATAGCCACCCTATATTAGGCTCTTCTTGTATTATCCTTGTTTTTTTAGTCTTCGTTACAAAAACCCTCCCACGACATAGGTCTAATCCTTTTTCCTTGTTTTGAAAGATGAATCATCCATCCACCTACTACATCGGGTATGTCAATGGTGCCAGTCATTGGACTCATAATCTTGCTTCGACAACTTGGACCCTTTACACCCCAGAACATGTGTTACTTCACTTTAGCGTTATATTCATCAGTCCCTCCACCAATAACCAAGCGGAGTATGTTGTCGTCATTATCCTTCTCACATAATCCAATCACCTCCATATTCTTAACCTAAGCATCCTTATAGATTCTCATCTCATCATCCTGCAGTTGAATAATGTGTATCACGTCTGTGATTGGTGCCTGATCGGTGCCTATATCACAAGTACCTTCAAGTTCAAGTTCTCACTAGGACTTTTGAATCCATTAAATTCACACATTCCTAGACGCATAAACCAAGTAAGATATAACATGGAAAATCAAGTACTCAATTTACATTTATCACATTAAACATACACATACAATTAATTTCAACATTGATTCATCTCACATAAGAATAAGTTAACAAAATCATAAAAATAACACATAATCCAAAAACCTGAAACATCATCATAAAAATATATATCCATATATATATAAACATGGTGTCATAAATGTTTCATCAAAAAATACATGCACAATCCATGTCCACACCACCGGGCTCAAATTTCACAGTTGTCTCACCATATATCCTCAACTCCTACATATCATAAAATACAAAAATCGAGGAAAACACCCATATGGTACAAACACTTAGGGATCCTATAGCTATGGAAACTCACCCACTGGTGGGTCAAATGGTGGTTGACCCCCAACAAGAGGTACGTCCCCATCTGGGCATACTAACCCTAGGGGAATGCATCCTATCACCACATCACCTAAAACTATTTCACATTGCACCAGGAACTACCACCCCTGTCTCCCCTCGATACAATGCTTCAAGTTCTACTCATCTCGGATGTGAGTCCATCAATCCTCAAGTACCCCCTGTAGCACCATCTCCTAACACTGTTGCAATTCATCCGTGTCTCGAACTAAGCGAGCCACATCATCTTTTCATGGTGCAAGAAAGGGACCTATCCCAGGGTCATCATACCTACGACGTCTCCTCACCCAGGCCTCCACCTCTCGCTCCTCCTCAATCCCTGCATGGGAAAAGTTCCCCTCTCATCTGTTAGGTCGGACATATGAAAAAACACATCAAACAGATCATTAGTCTACTCACATAATGAGTCATGATATAAAGAAAATCAAACACACAATATAATACACACATACCTTATTATTCCCATATCTCTCCTTGGGGTAGCCTCGTATCTGGATGGTGTCAAAAGTCCATCACTAACTAAGGGAACTCCAAAATAATGTACATGGTTTTCTTCCAGACCCCCTTAAAAACCTCAAAAAAATAGTGACCCCCCTCTCTTTCCCCATGTCGTGCCAATATCTCACTCGATCGCTGCAAACGAGGATCACATGAAGAGGGAGGGTCCACTGTCACCCTAGGGTGAAACAATATCATGCTCTCTAGAAAGAAAGCACAAAGGACTGACCCAAACAAAAAATCCTTAGACATCACCCCAACACATTGATCTATCTGGACCACCTTACAAGAATCCATCACCCATACCCAAAAATACATCTATCCATCTATCACACTCTCCACTATCCAGAGGTGCACCCCTAAAATACGTTGGGTCCCTTGTGATCCAAAAATCCTCACTACCAAACCATAGAATAGCCGGGTCTCTAGAGATTCAATGAACCCTATACTAATGGGCCCCCAGTCAAATACCTCTCGCGAGAACAATGTCACGTCACGATATTTGACATTGTATCCTCTGTCTGAATGTATTGTGCAAATTCTAGTTCAACCCTCTGAAAATTAAACTCTGTGATGAAATATATATCTATCTTCGTTGTCAAGAGGAGATCAATACCCTACACCTCAAAAAATTGGCGTTGAGGCCGCCACATTCTAATGATAAACTGCAAGAGTGCCTCCTGCAACCATATGATAGAGAAATCGAAGAACCTCAATAACCCCTCCTGGGCCAATCTCTGTCAAATCTGGGCATCCTGCCCCACCTCTCTCCGAAGAGACTCCCAGTCTCTCTCCCTACATATGATTGGCATAATTTCGTCGCAAACTTGCACTCATTCCAAACATTGATTCAGTTCACCTAATCACATCACCAAATCCATAAAAATCACACTAAAATCAAAATTTTACCACTACCCTCTTGTTTCAAAAACATGTGTACATCATTGTCGATGTATCACATACAGTCGTGCACATCCCGTACATTTTTTTCCCATACATGTTTGCACATCCGGCATGTCTATTTTTCAAATAGTTGTACACATCCCATGCGACTGCATCCCACAAAGTCACGCATATCCTATGCAATTATTGTATAGACATCCACGCACATTCTGTGAGGTTCTCGCATCTACAGTCGCACATTATCTTGCGTTTAAAACCTTATTCTCAGCACACTGGTGCACAGAAAAAACGACCACAGTTGCGCACATTGTGCGTGACTATGAAAAATTTTCCCACGTAGAAAAGAATAAGAAATCACATTTTACCTATGCAGACCCCCTTAATCCAAAAAAAAAAATTCAGACATACCATAGTACAACCCCCATCTTCTTAAAAACTCAAACTAAATCATGCAAGCGGTTTTGGGCACTCAGCGGGATCTCTCGCAAGTCCAATCAGTCTCCTCACGATAAAATAATAATCACAAGAACTCACACACAACACGTCCAACCTAAATTCGTGAAAGTACAAATGAGGTGGAATTGTGGACGCCCCACCCATATATATGTCCCTCCCCCCATCTTCCAATTGTCCGTTATAGAGCTAAGGAGCTCCATGTTCCACACTATTCATGGTATAGTGATCCAGATATTGTCCCCTATATGATGGTATCACCTGTTTGTCACTTTACCATGAAGTCCCGAGTGGCCCTCGTTGAACCCTGGGAACAAGTGCACCCACTCATTATTATTTTTATTTTTATCAAATTCATGTCATATATCCTTTAAATTTCAAATATGTTTCACGTCTGGCATTTGATGATTATGTGTGCAAGTACTTGATACAATAGTCTCCCACCCAAACAGTCATGGTCCCATTTTGGTCCCTTCAGGTATATGTTCAAAACTCGAATGTTCTTAATCCCTTTGCAAAAATATGCATATCCAAGTCATACCCCTTGGAATTCACCTTTAGGACCCCCACATATGGCTCTGCAGTACCCTCACCTCTAATGCATTCACGTACTATCACCCGGTTGAATTCTCACCCCCATGATTTTTTCCACATATGTTTACCCCCCGAAAAATTGAAACTCATGTTGTTCTATCCATTAGGTTTAGGAGTCCTGGTAGCACTACACCCTAGAGAGAGAACCTCATACGTATTTCTCATCATCGTGCTAAAATATCCCTTTATGGACTCCCACTTCATGTTTAGTTGGTTACATCAAATGTACTTTTCCATTATCATTAACCCTTCTGGTCATCCAACATCAATTTCCGATCTGCAATTTAATACTCTATTCACCTACCTAGTATAGAAACACACCAATGGGGTACCCACCCCTCATCAGTTACATTGCACCACTTGCGCCCCAAAAGGGCCAAGACATCACAAACTCAGAGGGGGTTAGGGTATGTATACCTCTGTAGACTTTACCAGTCAAATCGCTCGGCGAAGGGGGGTCCCTTGTCCCACAAACAAGGGGGTCTCATACACCAATTTGGTGTGGCTTGGTTGTGACCTTAAAAATAGATTATTATTATTATTATTATTATTATTCTTTATTCATTTTGTAATTGTATAAATCACATTTCAAATTCTAGCAACTAGAGTAGATTTTTGTCGTTGCAACCGTTGACGTCTTTTTCCTTGGCACACAACAACACATGTCTCCCTTGGTTGGGGTATTCCCCTTTCATCATCATTTTTTCAAATATATTCATTTTTTGACCTATGATCTATTTCTTTGTAGTATCAACCATTCAACACATTTTACCCAATATCTATTTGTCCCCCTGACACTAGATCATGTTTTACAGTTGATTCCATCATTCCATTTTCCCTCAAGAAAGGGTCGTTCTCAAGTCCCATACATCGTGAACATCATTCATGTCATACTTCCATCCATACTCTCCTTGATTCAGTCTATGATACCTGTTTGATCGAAGTGAAGCCAAGAAGCCCTTTGCCTCTTGTAGTCGTGCCCCTTTCCTATCAACGTTAGGACAAGTTTCCAGGAAGGTGGTAGTCTCTTTGCTCTCATTCCATTTTTAATGAGAAATCTCAGATGAAACAAAAAAATTATTCATCTCTTTCTGATGTCATTGATGCCCATAAAATTCGACTTCAAAAACGTTTCATGTTATGGTGTGTCTTACTATGTGGTTGTTATAGTTTTTAGTAATTCTCGAAGAGCTTTGAATTTTCTAGACCATCAATGCCTCTGATTTGTTCATACCTTGATTAAGAGATCATTCAGTTATCAAAACCATCATATGTCATTTTTTTATGCCCTCGAAGGTGCTGCAGACATCCAATTCATCAACAATATTCAGTTTCTATCATTTCATTTATGGTTTCATGACACAATCATGGGGCATTCCTGCCTCGTTTGTACCCAGATGTATATTTTATTTTTCAGAGAATTCTTTGTTCCCCTCAGTATCTCCTTTTCATCCAAAGGATATCTCCTATAGTCCTCCTCATATAGGAGCTACAACTCTCCTATTCAAAAAATAAACAATGATGTATTTGGAATATATATGTTCTCCTAACCTCACATATAAGGGGGAATATGTTATCACTGAAAAATTTCTCACAAGCAATCTAGACAATGGTCGAAGAAAATATCAGCACAAACACAACAAAATTCCAACATTTACAAGACCTACTTCATCAAGATGAAAAAACTATATAAAAAGATCCATGAATTTCCACACATTTCCACCAAATTCAACGCGCACACATCCATGTGGATAAGCAAAGCGCCAAACATGCACTTTGTGTGGTCCATGCGATTGTAAATGATTCAACCTATGTGGACACAAACACTGAATATTTATGGATTTGTTCAGGCCTCAAACACTTTTAGGATGAAGTGAATAAGAAGAATACCCCAAGATCGACCAAAAATTTCATCTTGGGATGACTGAAAGGATGAGATGTACCTCTGAAGGCCTCCCATTCACACTTGGAACATGTTATGAAATATATTTTTATGGTCCTATAAATACATGGCTATTGTATGCTAAAAAGGAAGGAATTTATTGTATTGTCATGTTATCCATTTTCTCTTAGAGAATCCATTTATTCTCTTGAAATCCCATTGAACAATCATAACATTTGGTAAGCTTCTCACCAATTGATAAACTTGACCAAGAAGTTCTTCATCATTGTTAGAAAAGAGAGTAAATCTTTATTTTTGGGGGACTCAAGATCCCTCCCAAGGAAGAATAAGGGATCCATAGTCTCATTTTTCTCCTTTGGTGTTCTCAATTCAAAGATCACTTGCCATTTGGTTAGTTGACTCTTGTGTCAATTTCATGCATATTTTAGAATTTACATGTGCTTAGTTTGGTTTCATTTCTTTGTTATTTCTTTTGTTGTTTACTATCTTGTGGATTCACTAATCTACTAATCATTTATGTGTTGTCTTCATGGGCCAAAAAGGCACTTAAGGGACCTATTTTTTCTCACCCAAGTGACAAAAGGAACCCAACAATGAGTACCTTGAATAATTCAGGGGAGATTCCCTCAATGCTCATTGTCTTCCTAATATATATATGTTGTTTCATAGATCTGCATTATATTTGTTGGTGTCTATGATTGTATACATGACATATATCCACATTGTATTTTGTGGTAGCTATGATCTCATTGATGACATGGATATACCATGTATTGTTCGATGGCCATGGTCTTTCATTTATTTTCATGGATCCCCAATGTATTATGTTGGCGTCCGTGCTTTGTTTCCCTTCTGAGCATGGGTATTCCTATATAGGGGATGATATATATACGTCGAATTGATGTTTGATTATAGGTACTCATTGGTTCCTTAATCTCTGAGCTCCTTCTGTGTGACACTTGTCACCATGAATCTTTGTACCTCACACATTAGGGGTCATATGTTATAATTGTATTTTACACCATAGGTTTTGTAATCATGTTATTAAATGTTATGAGGCTAGAATTACATAACTGAGTACAATTCTCATAATTATTTCACAATGAAATAATTATTTTGTCACAATTTCATAATTATGAAATAAAAATTATTTCATAATCGAGAATAAAATCATAATTGAAAACAAAGTTCAAAGTGATTTGGAAAAAAATCATAATTGAGAATGGAACTTGAGAAAAAATCTTACGATAGAGAAAAAGTTCATAATAGGATGGAAAAATAACATAATTAAGCATAAAACTTGGGCATGACTTGTAATTCGTTATTTCACATGCCCTCAAGCCTATATGTGAGTTGTAATTCCTTAGTTCACATGCTATCAATCTATCTATGACATGTATCCACCTATCCATGACATGTATCCACCCAGTTCACATGTTATAAAGGCTATCTCCAATCTCTTCTAAAATCCTATAATAAGAGGCCAAATCAAGGAGATAGGGAGAAGAGTTTTGAGAATGGTTATGATGGAAAAGTAGAGATATAATCTCAAGAGACCAAGGAGGAACATCGAGTACCTGGAACTGGGAGGAATGCATCAAGACTCAAGGTAAAGTTACATTGATGTATTTCTCCATTTTATAATATAGATCATTAGTTTTGCCCTTTCATATTGTTCATGTTCAATCATATCTGTTATATATGATATTACATTGAATAGATCAAGATAGATCTAGATGAATTTATGATTTCCTAATGATAGAGATAAATTGTATATTAGTATTGTTTGTCTCTTGTGTGTAGGGAATGGGTTGAAGGATCTTGAATATGGATCTTCACGACTCAACCAACCAAGGGCATGCCAGGACAAGATTGAAAGAAAAATGTATGCCCATTTACTATCTCTTAGCATAAAATAGGAAACATATTTTTTGGATCTAAGGAGAACCGTAGGAATCTAGCCCCTTTGTCTGTCCTGGATAAAGGGAATATCCAAGGGAGATTTTCTTTATTCGTGGGGTGTATTTATTCATAACAAAAATATTCCAAAGAGGGGTTTATATATTTACTTGGAAATCAAGAACCAATGGTCTTTTCCAAAGAACCTCATGTAACCACTTTTCTCAACTAAGACCAAGATGGGAAAAATAAAATAAAATAAAAATACTTACCCCATTATTCCCCTCTCTCGTGGAATCATATCTCCCTATAACTCTTGTCCTTATATGTATAGCTACCAATGAGGTATTTTATTATTTGCAATGTTCAAAATATTACATTTCCTAGCCACTCCCAACTATTTTAATTGTTTGGGAACTCCAACCTTTCATAAAATAAACAAAATACATTATTAATATGGGGTCTCAATACCAGGGTATTAAATATTAACAATATATTTATGGTTCTATTTCAATGTAAAGTGGTCTGGGTCCACTTTCGTTAGGCCTTAGTTACTTACGGTTAAATATGGGTAATGATCCATATTAAATAAGTTCCACTAAGTAGTTATGAGGTGGTTATGATTAGGATTCTCTAGTTTTCTATAAATAAGTATGGAGTCCTCCTTATGGATAAGTATTGGATTATTTGGTGTTGTATCCTAGCACACTTATAGGTCACCATACATTAAGAGGAAAATGAAATGTAGTGGATTCTTTCCATAAAAGTATCATTGCAAGGTGTTGACCTACGTTAAGGGTATTTTGATAAACAAAAAACTCGAAATTTCTAATATATTGTTTGTGATTCAAGTTTAATGGTCAAGGATCATAATAAGTGGTATTAGAGTTATTTATTGGTCCCAAAATGAAGGTCTTCTTTTAAGGGGATGGAGACTCTTTTATCAATTATGGTAGCATTCTAAGAAACACTTGAAAACAAACTATTTCATATATGAATTCCTCTTTAAAGCAAACCCAATTTAAAAAGTCAATATTTTTGAAATTAGAATATAGAAGATACTAGCTATTTAAGGATTTTTCAGTGCTGGTCATGTGGATTGAAAAGAATATATCTTTTGAAAAAGAACCTAAATTGCAACCAAACTGATGACATTGTACATAGTATTTTTTAGGGTTAATTTTGATATATTATATTCTATGATTCCAAACATTGTCCATTACTCTACAATACTAGCAGATTGCCCTTGTAAAACCCTGATGGAACACAAGTATTGAAATGTGGTGGAACCCTCCATGGGAGAATCAAATGTCCATATTAAGAACTTTACAAGATTCAAAAAAAATATGAATGGTTAGATAAAATCCCAGGAGACCAAGGTAAAATTGTAACAAATAAGAGAAATAAAACTCGTTAAAGTAACAAATGCTTTCACCAATAATTCGTACAACCAAGAAAAATATTCCTATTATGATTTAGAGGAATTTTATAGTGACTAACACAAGGATGGCTTTCATTTCTGGGTTGATAAATTCTTTCACATTTTGTTTGATGAATCTACTCCACCTTATGTTTAGAACATCCTTGGGGACAATCAAGAGATTGCTACAAATATTAGTTTTTAGCTTGCATATTATCAAGTGGTATTGTTCCTTCCAAATATAGAGCCAAACATTTATAGTCATGTGGATGATATTTTTTATGGATTCCATTTATTTTGATAAAAACAAACATGTTGGAAATTTAGAGCACAATACTTATCCACTCATCAAGGTTAGGAGTCATAAATTGTGATTAATCTTGAACACTTGTACATGAGACCTACATTTTTTGTGGAACTTCTTGTACTACTTTAACATTGTGTCTATAACTTATGTGGGACTCTTTTTCCCTATCCCACATTAGCATTGTAGTTAACGCTCATCCATAGGACCCTAATTTAAGGTTGTACATGTCCTGACTATAAGCATTGGGGAGGATGGTTTCCTAATGAGTGTGGAGTGTTGGGATCATCCCTATGGATGTAATGGGGGGAATTGAAGGGCCCATTAATGTAGTAATATTATAGTTACGATGTTCATTAAATGTAAAGTGGAGTAGCTCCACTATGGTTATTTTTAGTAAATAAGGTCAAATAGTTAGTTAACATGGATAGAGCCTCATTAAATAAGTGACACTGGGTAGTTTGGAGGTGTTTATGATTAGGTTATGTAGTTGGTTATAAACAAGAATAACATAGTTACCAACTTAATGAGAACTGTGACCTCAAAATGAGAACTCTGGCCCAAAAAACCCATATTTTTGCATAAAAAACATCAAAATCAACCCCCAAATCAAAAAGTGGTGCTACCGGTAGCACCATTTTTTAAAACGGGGTGAAAATTACAACATTTTTTAGACATGGGCTTCAAAATTTAGACAATAGCTGAGAAAAACCTTAAAATCAACCCCTAAAAACAAATAAGATGTTTTTGAATTTTTTTTTTCTTTTCAAAACGTTAAATTTTGAGATCATTTTAAATCGTATTTTTATCACTTGGTACCATTAAAACCAAAACCTCAAAATCAACCATCAAATTGAAAAGTACTGCTACCGGTAGCACCCATTTTAAAATTGGGTATGA
>JASDQU010585692.1:11253-54788 GCA_032191745.1 Picea mariana | reverse complement strand
ATAATGTGGAAACATTGGGGATCGAAAAATTGAAAATATCAAAAATCATCTAAAAACGGAGAGGGGGTGCTACCGGTAGCACCATTTTTAAAAACAAGGTAAAAAATTGGACCCCCCAAAAAATGAGAACTCTGGAGAGTTCTCATTAAGTTGGTAACTATGTTGAATGGATTCCTCATTAAAAATAAGCATAGATTCCTACTATAAGGGTATTTTAATAATTAAAGAATTGAAAATTTATAATATCTTGTTTGTTATTGAATTGTGAGAATCAAGAATCATAATACAAATGGAAGAATGTGGGATGGTAAATCCACATTCCTTGTTGGTTGAGTCTTCAAATTCCACATCCCAAACTTACTCAACACATGATGTTGCGATGCTCCACCCTCTACTACCTACTATTTTTACACTCTTTGCATCCCACCTTACTCTACCCTTTACATTACATGCACTATGAATTTAACACATGATCCTCTCTTTCCATTTCAAGTGCTTTGAACATAGAACATGTTATATCCTCGAACAAAACAATAAAAAAATTAAGGTAGAAAACAAAATTCTTTTTGGTTGATCACCCTCATATATGAGGGTGGGGGTGGGGGGTAATATTTGATAAAACATATTAGGGTGGGGAAAATATTAGATAAAACATATATATGAGGGTGTGAGGGTGGGTGTGGGGGGGTAATATTAGATAAAACATATAGGGTGTGAGGGTGGGTGGAGATAAAACATATTATGTTTTATCTAATATTACCCCCCACCCCAAATATTTTTTATCTAATATTACCCCACACCCCCACCCTCACCCTAATATAAGTGTGATATTATGTTTTATCTAATATTACCGCCCACTACCACCCTCATATAAATATGATGGGTGAATCCATAGAGAAGATTTAGTTCTTAATATAACTTGTAAGTTGTACAAGTTATGCTTCATCATTTTAATATCTTATTATACACAATGCAATTACACCCACATAGAAATAAGGCCATTATATTGAATGCAATTACACCCACATAGAAATAAGGCCATTATATTGACTAGATTGGGGGAGGAGAATAAAAAACACAAGTTATATTAAGTTATGTTTACTTTCAACAACTAAATATAAATTGGTGGCCTTTTAGTCGTTGAATGTAAACATAACCAACAGTTCCGCGATATACAAAATGATAGGTTGAGTTGCGGACTATAGAAATTTACAGAAAATTCATGTCTATTATACAATAGAATAGTAATAACGTTTTCCCGAATTATCTTTCTTTAAAACTAAGGTTTTTCTTGGAAAAACAAGATATAGCATTGCCGAATTAGTTTTCTTTGTACATGTTTTATAGAGCATGAAGGGAGGGATCATTCCATACTTCGTCGATTTTTGGATCATGCTTCTCGTGTTGGTGGTTTCAAAAATGGGTCTCTCTTGTTGCATTCCCTACAAATAGCATGGAGAGTTCCGCAATATACAAATTGAGAAGCGGCATTACGAACTATACAATAAAAACTTATTATAAAATAAATAATGTCTGTTACATATCTCTGGAAATTACATCAACATTTAAAACATCTATGTCATTGAAGACCAAAAAAAGAACATACAATAGGAGATAAGAAATGTAGCATATCCAAATTAGTTTTATTTGGAACAAACAAGAAAGGTTCTTGGAAACCCAAAATTTAGTATACAATAAGGGCATTGTCGAATCAGTTTTCCTTGGAATTTATCAAAAACTAATAATGTCTCTTACATGTTTTTGGAAATTTAAATGTGTTTGTCATATAGACTGGGATTGGGGCTCCCGTGGACCATAAAAAGAAATAATTACACGAATTAGGAACGTTGAAAGAAGTGTGCGACGGTAGAGAGGAAGACCTGAAAAGAAAAAAATGGAAGTTAAGAGTGTTTGGTTACAGTTTTTTATTGAAAGAGGACATTAGTAGATTGATAAAGAAGAGAAGATGACAACATAGACTTAAAATGGATTGATAAACAAAACAAGATGGCATTATAAACTTACTATGAAGCTGATGCGTTTTTATTGTTATCGTCGATGGGCATTGTTGTCCTGTTGACCGGTTCTTTCCCTTCCTAGACGAGGCTATCCATTCTCTTTTGGAACCATTCTTCGATGTATATTTTCATAGGGGTTGTGGTGGTTTCATCCCAGATTTCTATGTCGTAAATGTCATTTTCTAATTTCATTAGATCCATTGAAATGCTATGCAGAGTCTGTTCAATTTCTTCATTAAGTGAGGCATAGTCTAGTACCCAACGCTCATGCTCATCTAGACGATGTTCAAGTATGTTGTAAAACTTTTCGAAAGACAACCCCTTTAAAATATCAAATTGTTCCTTGAAGGCTTCTTTGGTGACTGACAAGGATTTGAGAATTAAGTTAGGATCTTGAACCTCATTGGTAGTTCTAGCTAAGTCTAGCTGGTGAAGGCTTGTGAATAAATCTTCCTTTTCTGATATGACTTGTTTACATGACTTGACAATGAACTACAGGTTGTCAGCTTTTTTTTGCGAGCATGCTTTTAATTTTTTGTTGCTCTCTGGCGAGGGGAGTTTCTCTTGTTTTATTTTCAGTTCCGATGTGTTGTCAGCATATTTGGCAAAAGGGGCCAGTACCTGATCAGAAAAAATTTATTCATTGTTTAAATTCATCTCCAATTGTTCCATCAAACCATTGGCATTCTTTCCAAAGGACACTAAATTTTTCAATGTTTCCCAGGCTTCAGTAACTAACTACATTCTTTTGCTAATGTTATTC
The DNA here is from genome assembly GCA_032191745.1 of Picea mariana. NCBI lineage: Eukaryota > Viridiplantae > Streptophyta > Pinopsida > Pinales > Pinaceae > Picea > Picea mariana. Next base: position 52,007 of record JASDQU010585692.1, on the reverse strand, counting down.
TCTACAAGGGCTCTAGAGAATGCAAGGAGGGTAGAGGATACTTTCATCTTCGCTGTAGTGGTAGAAGGCAAGATTTTTTCCAAAGGACTGGAAAACTCTGGAGTTGCAAGGAAAGCCTACTCAAATTCATTGAGGAACTGTTTCATATTGGAATTTTCTATTTCAATTCCTCAAATTGAATCACGAAGAATGTCATTGGTTCTCTAGTGAAATTGGCAGATTTGGGATGATGAAATTTCACTAAAGTTAATCTCTACGTGAGATTTGCCTTTCCTCTTTGTTACATCTCTCTTTTCAATGACCAGACTTTTAGATTGGCTGTAAAAAATAACTCTCTAGATTACGAAGGAATCATCTATGTCAAAAAAGTCGGTGTCTGATATTTCCACCATGGATGACCCAATTTTTTGCATGTGTGACTTCAATTTCAAGTTGCAGTTTTCCACTTTCAATTTGGGGTTCCTCCGCCTGCCCTGCATTGTTTTTTCTCTTCTTCTCCAGTGGAATTTTGTGAGAACTATCAATATTTATGCGAGGAGGGTTCTTATCTCCTCCTCCGTTCAAACATTTATGGGTTTCTTTCTTACTGGGGCGGATCGTCGAAGCTACGCTCCGTGATGTCGTGCTCTTGGGAGTGCTGGCGGGGGAGTGGGTACTCTTCTCACCAAAAACTTTCCATGTTGTCTGTACAGTTCAGTGGCTCTTTGCAATATCTCTGCATTGCAATTGGTAGAAGCATGATTGTTATCGACATTGTTCCTTTGTTGGGTCAGGTGTGTATGGATAAAATAGGTGTTAAAGCCAACACCCAGTAAATGTTCTCAAAAAATGCCATTAGGGTCGAACCCTTTTATCCTTTCAATGTACGTTAGGTTCAATTTCTTGAAATGGGCAGAAAACTCGCCAATCTTGTTGATGTTTCTGCACATGAAGTCTCCGACTTTCCAAGGAAGAGGAATAAACTATTTTTTTTTTCTTTCCATGGAAAAAATGCAACTAGTGGTTGTATTGCCTTGCTATTTCTGCAATAAACATCTTGTCTGTGATGTGTCATGGAAGGAAGGTAGGATTTTCCTGAGAGACAAAGACCATGAGGACACTGTGATTTTCCTCTTGCTCAAGTGTGCCCTTTCTATTCAAAAACTTGGTTGCTTGGCCAAACATCCATGGAGCATCCTTGCCTAATAGTAAATATTTGAAAACTGAGATAAAGCCATTAAAAAAATCATAAAAACAATGGGAGGCCTTCTGTCTCCACAGTGCCTCATGCCAAAATGTTACTGGGTCAAATCCAGAATTTATTTTATTGGAAAGAGAAAGTTTTGGAAATGAACAACAATACACAATTGTGAAAATCAAGTAGGATGAAATATAAATTTGATTTGATTCTTTGAATCATGATAGCTGGGAGTAGAGCTCAATCGAAATTAGCTTCCCCCAATCGAAAATGTATATTTCCTTGACTGTGAAATACAAAATATAAATAATTATATGGGAAATGCTTGTTGTGGATGCCTGTCCCGTTATTCTTGTAACCAACCAAGCAATTTCCCGGAATGGATTTCTAAAGGAGCTTACCTGCAGCCTTGTGATATCTTCAGGAACTATTTTTGGGTCTTCGAGGAAGTCTTCTAAGATGTCCAACCCGTTATGATGTTTTTCTAGAAACTGTTTGCAGTCTTTTCCTCTAAACATCAATGTTGGGTTTGACAATTTTAACATCTCGTGGAAGAGCCAAGGCGACAAAGAAACAGGAGAATGGTCGCGCAGTAGAATAATTCTTTGGCCTGGAATATATTTTTCAGCACACCAAGATACCACCTCCTTAGAGTCAAAAACCTCAGGAACGCAGCCTGCACGAGCGACTACAAAGGTCCAAATCACTTCGTTGTGGGCAGAACATGATGAATAGTAAAATTATGTCCTGGACCACTGAAATATGTGGTCCTCTTGTGCGAATATATTTACTATATCTCCACAAAAATATTTTCAACCTGGTGCCATAAGTCTAGAAGAACGTTTATTTGTTCTAGCCGATGAATGAGATGAAAAGTTGGAAGGGATAATATAACCCTACGCAAATTTTGGTCGAAAGTGTGTGAATGGGAGAAGTCCTTGAGACTTTTGTTGATTAATGACAATTTGGATGGCAGTTTCATGATGTGTTGTTAGCATTAAACAGTCCTAATTGCATACATATAAATTCCAACACGTTGGATATTGCAATGAGCGATTAAGCATTGTAGATTTCTTGAGCAACCCAACACGAGGACGCATGTTGGAGATGAACAATCAGAAGGTACAAAATAACTCTTCACGCATCTTGGTTTAATGTATAATAATGGAAGATCTCCTCGAGGTTTTCATCCATTAATGACAATGATGAGGGTTCTTGCATGGTCCAGTTGTTAGCATGAAAGGTTTCTAATTGCATAGTAAGAAAGTACGGAGGTCGCAAGCAAGGGAAAAAAGACAGCTACAAAATAGGATTGCAACGTACAAGTGTTGAGGGTGAGGGCATGAGGGTCAAATTGTATGTCTCTAAATTTTTTTAGTGAAAAGCACATAACAACAAAGAGGATATGGTAGCATAGCCAAAAGGATAGTAAGTTAGTGGGGATGGAAGGCACCAAGAGATACTTTGAAACATTTGTGAGCAGTGGTAGAGTGACTGTGCTAGAATTGTAGATTTCGTGAACCCGACAACAAGAGAATCCAAAACAGGTTGAGAAGGTGTCTGCAAAGGAGGCCAGGTCTGACCCTTCTAATTGTATCACTCAAAACATTTGAATGCATAATCTGTAACATGGAAGAGTGGAAGATGTTGGATTCTGATGGTCAATTTGTATATTGCGGAGAGTGCAATCCCAACTGTTTCGTACCTTTGTGTCCAGTTGTCAATACCAAGAGATAATTTAGTATTCAAAACAATTTTTTAGATATTGTTAGATAGTTCATAGGGACTAGCATCCATAAACAATGGCAATCTCCAACCCGCCAGTCTTGCATTTCGTGTGTCAATTTGTATATCATGGAACTGCGAGCGCTATTTGGAGGACATGAAACAATGAAAGTACAATGTCGAGTCAACCACTCTGTAGGTTCGCTTGTCAATTTGTATATCATGAAACTATGGGTTCTATTTGTATGCCACAGAACAATGGAGGTCCAAGTTTGAGCCCGCCTACCCGAGAACCCGCAATCCAAAATGTTGCTAGCTATCAAATGCGAAATTTGTACATGCTCTATAAAATATCATGGGAATTAGTAGATGATCTATAAGATATCATGTGCATAATTTATAGTCCCATTTACATGGGAAGAAAAAAAAGGGAAAAGGAATGGAGTAGTTAGCAGTCGAGTTGTAGATCATGGAAATTTAGAGTAGAATATGTATATAATGGAAAAACATCGAAAGCATCGAAAGAAACAGTGGTCAGTCAGATTCTTTGTCTGATTATATAAATGGAGATAAACATATGTCAACCCGCTAATGTTGGAGATGCATATTTCATGAACTGAGAAATAGGAGGATGAAAAACAGGCTAAGAAAGTGTCTGCAAAGGAGGTGAGGCCCGAACCTTCTAATTGTATCACTCTGAACATTGGAATGCATAATATGTAACATGGAAGAGCGAACAATGTCGAAATCCAATAGTCAATTTGTATATTGTGGAGAGTGCAATCCCAACTGATTCGTAATTCTGTGTCCAGTGGTCACTACTAAGAGCTATTTTAGTATTCAAAATAATTTTTTAGATACTGTTATACAAAGAAAAAATAAAAACTAAAATAATTTTTTAGATACTGTTAGATACTTCATAGGGATTAGCATCCATAAACAATGGAAATATCCACCCCTCCAGTCCTGCACTTCGTATGCCAATTTCTATATCACGGAACTGGGAGTGTTGTTTGGAGGACACAAAACAATAGCAGTGCAATGTTGACTTAGCCAGTCCAGAGGTGCGCTTGTCAATTTTTATATCACAGAACTTGGGGTGCTATTTCTAGGGCACAAAACAATGGAGGCCCAATTTTGAGCTCGCCCACCTGGCCGAGAACACGGGATCCAAAATGTCGCTAGGTATGGAATGCAGATTTTGTACGTGTTTTATAAAATATCATGTCCATATTTTATAGTCCCATAATACATAGGAACAAAACAAGGGAAAAAGGATGGAGAAGTTTGCAGTGAAATTCTAGATAATACACAGGAAGAAGAGAAGGGAAAAAGAACCAAGTATCTCGCAAAAGAACATCTAGGTCTTGCTTATTAATCCAAATGCTTGCAAATGCCTGCTGAGTTCTCACTAGTTAACACATAAAGTGCAAATCACGGAAGTATCTTTCGTACCACTATGTCCAATTTCCACTAGTAAGAGCATTGTTGATGTATATGAGGAAGGACGCAAGGTTGATGGGGATGGAAAGAAGAAATCGATACTTTGAACAGACTTAATGTATAGAAGGAACCCACGGTGGGATTGTAGATCACAGATGTTTTGAGTGCAAGTAGCAGAAAGATAAGCAACTCGTTTTGCAAGCAGCATCGCTGCAACGATGGGCATAAAATTGGTTGAGTATGAAAAGCAATAATGGTCGACTGGATTTGTCTTGCCAGGATATAGATGGAGATGTTAAGGCATGAATTATAGATCGTGGAGGTATCTTTCGTACCACTGTATCCACTTGTCACTAGTAAGAACATTGTTGATGTATGTCAGGAAGGACGCAAAGTTGCTAGGTATGCATATCAACAATAGATACTTTGAACGAAGTTAATGTATATGAGGAACCCTCAGTAGAATTGTAGATCACAGATGTTTTCAGTGCAAGGTGTATATAGCGGAACAATAAGAAGTTGGGCTCGCAAGTGCCGACCCCATAGCGACGGGCATAAATTGGCTAAGTATGGAATGGAACAGTGGTCGACCGGATCCATCTTGTGAGGATATAGATGGAGATGAAAAAATTTCAGCCCACCGTACATAGAAACACGACTAAGTATAAAACCAAAAAGACATAATGAATGGGAAAAGAGATAAGTATCTGACAGTCGGGGAAACCTTTTTTTTCTATTTATTAATGGAAATGTTTTTGAACCTCTACTAGCTTCTCACTAGTAAAAGCATTAAGTGCACATCATTGAAGTTCTGTGCCTGCCACATGTATATGACGAAATAGGGGACATAGGTGTTGGATACTGCGAACACGGGGCCTAGTGTCCAGATAATGGGCTAATTATTGGCCAAGACAAAGTTTTGATATCTATTTCAATAGTATTCATACTAGTATCTATCAATGGAGAAAGTTTTCGTATTTATATGAATAGTATTCATACTAATATATATTAATGGATTGTTTTTGTTTCAAATGCAAATGATCTCCCAATTTGCAAGATGCTCTTCAACTCGCAAATTTCGTTGAAACCAGGAAAATTTTGACTGCAAGATGTACATAGCGCAACAAGGAACATGAATTTGCATTGTGGTCTCAAAGACATAAATTCATTATCATCTATTCATCTTGTATTCGTTGCAATGACATCAACAAATGACGACTCTCCATAAACATCAATATCTAAATTAAATTAAAGGCAATCAAAATTTGTTGTGACTTTAAGTAATTAACGCATAAATTGCAAACTATAGAACTCCTAGGTTGCAACATGTATATGATGAAACACTGGACATATTTGTTTAATACCACAAACCCAAACATAACTGCCCAAGCTTTGTCGAAGAGGAAGTTTTCTATATTTTTTCAAATAGTATTGATATTAGTATATATGCATGGATATTATCAAATAGAACAATATGCAATTTATCCAACATACTTCACAAGAACATTTCGTCAACAGTCCAGCTACCTTGTTGTAACTCATGAATTCAATCTATTTACGAAACCCAAAGAATGGGAGCAGAACGAGTCCTCCAATTTATTTCTTTAAAGACAGAGCTGACGCCAGATAAGTATGGCCTATGAAAAAGTATTTTTAAATGTAAAATGTAAAGAAAGAACAGACCAGGTTTTATTTAGATTCAAGTAGTGAGAAGCACAATGAAAATCTTGTCCTTCATGTTTAACGACACAGGGGAAGAAGGTACAAAATACAATTTAAACAAATACCATAAATTGGAAAATACTATTAAGAAATAAACCAAAATGATTCTATATTCAAAAAAGATGTGTTACAAAATACAACTGAGGCTATTTGCGAGAACGATTGCGATTTCAGCTGTCATCGACCAATCAAAGATATGTACATTGATGAAGCTTCTTCACACTTTTCTTGGCGTTCAAACTCTTTATTCGTAAAAAATGAGTTGAATATCAATTTTGGGTTTTGTACTTAATCGGTGCTATGAAGTACATCTTTCTTAGTTTTTTGAATACCTTGTTTCTTCCAGATATGGCCTGCTTGCAATGGCTACTTATTCAACATTTCATTCTTTGTCAAGTATTAATTTCCTTATGCCATAAAAAAGTTGGGGTTTAAGGTGTTTTCTTTGCAATGTTTCTGAGCATTCACATCCAAGACACCTTAGAAATGTGATTCAGGTTGATTTCAAAGTGAATGGAGTTGTTTTATGTCACAACAGTTAAGGCAGGGGGAAAAAATTCAAGTATATAGTCACTGGTATTCTCCCTATATTCGATCATCTGTTTGGTTGAGAATCCTGCCTAAGGATTTGTATGTGGAACTTCTTTTCTTTATTATAGTAAATTGGAAGAAACATCCAAACCAGATGCAAAATGCAAATTTGTTGAGGTACATAAATTCTTCGGGTAGTTGAGGTGTGGCAAGTGCATCAAATGTTGCAGAATGCACCAGAATGCATCATAATATATCTTTCCTCATAGAGGGCGAGGTAGGGCAGCCCACAGAAAGGTCTGGAATGTTCAGAGGTGACGCCTAATATGTGGAATTTGCAACTACATCTAGAGGAAACCGAACAAACTTTGACAAAGAAGATGGCTTTCTGTCAAGTCGACTGCTGGAGCCACATGCAGGTCATAAAAGTATGAAATAGAAACTCTTGTAGTGATAATATGTCATTTTATCCACCCATATAGATTCTGTTACCAGCCTCTGAGGAAGAAAAATACTTGTGCGCTCTCTACAATTTGATATAGTGGCCAAATCTCTGTTGTTGCAAGAAGATATATACTTAAACGAAGAACTATCTTGCAGGTGACCTAAAAATCCATTACAATTCCCAGCAATAAAACAAAGAATTTCAACAAAAAAAATTTCAGGCATCCTTTTCAACCAACCAAAGCATCGAACAAAGGGAGAACACCAAACATACTTGTTCTTTTTTTTCGTCCTCTCTGAGTTTCTCTTGTATAACATAATTTTTTTTTACTCAAATCTCACGTCAGATAAAACAAATCTCCCTTCTTTCATTTTCCCCTTGATCACATCTGTAAGTTGTCTTACATGTCCATGACCAGGAACATTAGAACGAAGGCACCCTAAACCGCAACTCTTTGATCATAGAGAGAAATGGAAATAAGTATTTAAAAGCAAGGCTGGATGGTCCTCCATACATTTTGTGTTGATTCCTTTTAATGACATATGTTATCGATATTTTCACTTATTAATGCCAATATTTTTTAATATGTACACTGAATAGTGACTAGCAACACGTATTAAAATTCCCATATCCAAGCAGATTCTCAAATACGACATCTAATATATGCACAATATTAAAGAGGGACACGACGTGAAGGCCTCTATAGGTCACACATTCATGAACTATGTTGAATATTTTAAGAAAACTAAAATTGCACAAGCAAAAAAAATAAAATAAAAAGTATTTTTGCCAATTCAAAATGCAGGCAAAAAGAAATTACCAGATCCCATAATATTTGACTGTCTATTCATTTTAATGGAAGATGCCCTCAAGATTTCCAGTTATTAAAGCCCATCATTTCGAAATGCACAATATTAAAGAGGGACATGATGTGAAAGCCTCTCTAGGCGACACGTTCGTGGACTATGCTGAAGCTTTTGAGAAAACTAGAACTGCTAAAAAAAAAAAAACACTATTTTCGCAACTTCAAAATGTAGGTAAAGAGAAATTGCCAAATCCCATAATATTCGCATGTCTATTCATTTTAATGGGAAATGTGCTTGATCTTTTCAGTTATTAAAGCCCATCATTTCGAAATGCACAATATTAAAGAGGTACATGAAGTCAATCCCTCTGTGGGTGACACCTTCGTGAATTATGCTGAAGCTTTTAATAAAAACTAAAACTGTAGAAGTAAAAAAAAAAAAAATTCACAAATTCAAAATGTTGGCAAAAGGGCGCTTTCATAGGTAAGGCACTTTAGTACTCAATGTTCAAGTTCAATGACATTTTTATTATTTGAGTAAAGGGGAAAAAACATATGACAACCTAGAAGGAGGGCCATGTATGATGGACAACTCATTGGCAGAAGCCATAGCGAGAATACAAATTGAGTATCTAATAAACACGGAACTACGTTGCATTTGAGTCTTCATCTTTCCCCGCCTGTTCAAAATCAAAAACAAGGAAGGGTTGAATATTAGCCTGTGTATTTATTTTAATGGAAAATGTCCTCAAGGTTTCAAGTTATTAAATCCCATCTTTTGGAACCTGTCTGGTCGATTCTGACTTTTGAAAGCATATTTAATGTGTATTGGGAAGCGCTAAATGTAGCGGGGATGGAGCCCTATGTAACAGATGTTACTACTATTTTTCAGTTTTTGTCGACGAGCGTATGTAGAACGTACGTAAAGAAGAGTAATTCAAGAATGTTATTTTTTTTTCACATGAGTCCTTGAAATTCAAATAGTCTGCAATTTCGATTGTCTATTTTTATATTGCGTAACTATTCGTGCTATTTGTAGGACATGGAACAACAGTGGCTGAAGTTAGAGCCTTTCAGCCCGACAACCCACGATCCAAAAAATGCTTACTATTGTTTTTGTGTGTTTTTTTGTCCACCAGGGTATGTAAAATGACGTACGTAAAGTAAACTATTTCGACAATGCTAATTTTTTTGGACATGACAACCTACAAATTCAAATAGTCCGCAAGTCCGATCATCAATTTGTATATCAGGGAACTCTCTTATTCTCAATTTTCAGTCGCCCACCCCGAGAACCCGTGACGAAAAAACTAGATAAGTATGGGATGATGGCTCCGTGCATGCTTTAGATATCTACTTCACAAAATTACATATTTCCTATGTTTAATTTATGTTGTCCAGGAAGCCTATAATTTGAAAAATTTCAATGTCTTATGTCCAGGAGCCCTTCCTTTAAATAAAACTAAGTCGAAATGTTAATGTATACACCATAGTTCAATAACACTTATCCACCAAGCCACTTCAATAAAACTGGCTAACTATGTAACCGAACAATGACAGACAGAATAATTGCGGAACTCTCCATTCTATTTGCAGGGCATGGAAGAACAAAAGCCCAATTTTCAGCCCGCCACCCCGAGAACCTGCGATCATTAACCTATGTTGTTTAGGAAACCTATAACTTCATAAATTGAATTCTCTTCTATCCAGGAGGCCTTATTTTAAAGAAAACTAATTTGAAAAAGATAATGTATACACTGAACATGACCTGTCATAGTTCGATAGAACCTATTCGCGAAGCCACGTGCATAAAATTGGCTAAGTATGCAACCGTATGATGGTCACTCAGAATGACCACAGAAATGTGACAAACTAGAGTCAAACGCAGTTTACAATAGGAAAGTAAAAGGTAGAGAACAACTATATCTCCCACACAGCAAAAGGCACTCTCATAACTATGAAACCATAGTAACACAAAATCCATGGAAAATACATCGACAGCTATGAAATATATTTCGAGGCCGATAAACTCTGTTTCAACGCGTAACATATGAAATTTACATCGTCTGCAATTCTTTAGTCTGTTATTTTATATTAATAGTATTTCTATGAAAACCGAAGTGCAAAAAAATGTAACCATAGATCCAACCGTAGATGCACCATCCCAACATTGCAAACCATGGGTAAACAAGAAAAAGCACCAAATAAGAACCCAACTAAAAAGCATCAAAAGGACCAAGTGCAAGCACAGGACCAGAACCCTGCAAAGTCGAATCAAGCAACAATAAACAACATACAACGAAGAAAGGAACAAGCAACAACCACCCCCTAGGAATGAGGCTCTTCCAATCGCGACTGCAGAAACCCAAACGTGCAAACTGCAACATTACGAACAGGCAAGCAAGAACAATGAGAACATGCAAATAAGAAATCAGTGCCATGAAAAAAGCAAGCATGGACCAGTGAACCAACAATGCCCCTGAAGCATATAAATTTTAAAAACGAAAGAAAATGTCTTTTAACAAGCCTGTTAAGTAACCATTCAACATTACCAAGCCTGTTAGGTAAACATTTAAGTCTGTCAAAAATGCACTGTAAAGATTTAACAAAAAAATTCAATGTGGCAGGTCTGTGACGTATCCCAAATAAATTCATATATTTTTTGTAACAATAGTTCGAACACCAGAGAATGTATTGCAAAGCCATACTTTGGATATTCCACCATATCAAACATTGCCATAAATTTACCTAGCATAAAATGCTAAAACAAACATTCAAATTAATGGTAGCATTAATCCACGTTCGACGAATGCACAACAAAATTTATGATTCAAAAATGACCATATACTACCAAATACTTTGGAAATGCAAACATATTTTACATTGGGAATAGCGAAGGCGACAATAAGACCTCCAATCCTTTGTCCAATCAGATCTTGACAAACATGACACTTCTTATTATACAAAAATCGATGTTTTCACTTCCCTTGTTCGAACAATAGACAATAGGCAAATATTTCTGGTTAACGCACAAGCTAATGCCAGATCAATGACTTATCGATCACTAGAGTCCCTCTTTACCTACGGCAAGGACTAATAAGCAATAATAGTTGAATAAACAATCATGAAAAAGAATGAAAGGAAAGATTAATGACCAACCACATAATAATATAAAGATGTAAATATATCTTAATATATTAGTATATAATTTTGAATTAACAAAGGAAGTTTAGTGTAAAAAAACTCGAAAAAAAAAAATGGTAATCAAGTGAAAGAGGTTATCAACTTTAGTTTTTTAAATTATGTGAGAATTTAATCGAGGATTTTTATATCTTATATCTTATTTTTTCAGATTACATTTTTTTTTACTTTTAAGCTTTTAATATCCTATTTCTCATATAAAAGAATATAAAATTTTAATAAATAGAATATTGTTATGTTGTATTATAATTTTTAGTACAAAAATATAAATCCATTTTAATATTAGATGTATCATAGGTAGAAATAGAAAAAAATTCCTTAATTTTTTTCTATCTAATAAAAGTTTATAACTGAAAAGACTTACACTATTAAATAATTATAATATTAAATGTTTTAACCAATTATATGAATATTTTTATTTTCAAACCTCTCTAATCAAGTATGGGAAAGATATTCATTTAATTTACATGTAACACATTAAAATAATATCAATAATAATAATAATAAAAAAGTATACACTTTAAATTAATAACAATCATCAAGTGTATAAAATCAATCACTCATGTTATTAATACAATAGATGTCATTTAGGGTTTTAGATAATTGATATATCTTTGATATAATTTAAAGACATGAGAGTGGGTCACACAAGTTCAATCTCTCTAGGGAGACCTTACAAAGTGCTAAAATGTTACTAAGTTGGGTCATTTGGTTGGGGCTTCTTGACCAGAAGGGAGTCCTAGTCCTGTAGGAAGCGTACACTAGTTTGAACCAACCCATCCTGCATCAGCTGGGGAGCTACTCGGTGAACTAGCTGAATGCATGGCTCGGTCGGAGAGGGCAACGCTCTATATCTTAATACAGAAAGCAATTATATCTTAAGAGGTCGCATTTCACCATTAGGGCACAGGAAAAGCCTCTGAAGAGGCCATTTGCGTGCGTTATAAAGCGATTTTACCCATGTAAGCTAGTTCAGAGGAGAAGACAAAGATTCAAGGTCAAGACGAGGAGAAGCCGAGGAGATCTTAGCCTAACCAACTTATACAAGGTCTCAGTAAAGGGGTTTGTCGCGTCCCTCTCTTGGGGTACGCTGTTTTTGGTATTTGAAATAAATCAATATGAAAATATGAAAAATTTTGTTATCTACATAGACCCCCCCAGCATGTTCGCAGACATTCGGAAAACCAGACATGAGAAAAAAATGTTGTAATACTACACATTTTTTTCCTCTAAAGGGAGGGTTTTTGGTGGCCTTCCCCCCTTTCCACCCGGCCTCGCCTTCCCAGCAGTAAATCCTTGCCTTCAAATAGCTCTGCCTTGCACTTGAAAAGGCCCGGGTGAAAATGAGAGGGCAGGACCTTATACCTTCCCTGCCAGGCCAGGAGGGTGAAGGCCCTAACCCCGAAGGTGCTCGAAACTAGAGATGTAAATAGGAGCATGTTGTGTTTGAGGAAGCCATCCATGATTCAACAGGTTCCCCTGACGTAGGCCTTGCTCGGACATAGATTAGCTCAAATTAAAATAAAGAAATAGGGAGGGTCTCTACTCTATAAGAAAAGAATAGGGTTGAAATGGGAATGTAAGGTGGAGTGAGTGGAGTGGAGGTAGAGATGGTGAAAGATAAGGAAGGATGTAGAGTTAGAGGAATAGGTTTCTTAGTAGTAGAGGAAGAGGGAGTGTAATTAGTGCTTTCTTTGAGGATTGATTTATATATATATGGTTCTTGCCTTTAAGTTTAAGAAATTATAATGAAGGGCATACATGGCTCAGAACATTACCCAGTAAGTGTTGGGACTAAAACATTACAAGTCAAAGGTAAATTTTTGATAATTAGTAGAATGAGTCATTTGTGAAAGGCAATATTTAGTATAATATAATCGTATTACTTTATTATTATTCTATTATATAGAAAAGTAAAGTTAATATATATTTTTTATTTTTTGATGATTTGATATAGTTGAGTAATTATATTGAATTCAACAATGATATAACAAATATATACTTGCATTGATCCCAACATGTATGATTTATGTGATGATACAATGAAATATAAATAAATATGAAACAATGTATTTATTTTAGTGATAATACTAATACTAATAATAATAATGATATATTTTTAAGGTCACGGCCAAGCCACACCAAATTGGTGTATGAGAACCCCTTGTTTGTGGGACAAGGGATCCCCCTCTGCCCAACGATTTGATTGGTAGAGTCTACAGAGCAATACATACCCTACCCATATCCCCTTCTACCCAATGATTTGACTGGTAAAGTCTACGGAGGTATACATACCCTATCCCCCTCTGGATTTGAACTTGTGACCTCTTAAGAGGAAACACATGTTCTTAACCATTAGGCCCACTCAAGTTGTATTTAAAGAAATCAAGTACTGGGCCTAATGGTTAAGAACATCTGTTTTCTCCTAAGAGGTCACAAGTTCAAATCCAGAGGGGGGTAGGTTATGTATACCTCCTTAGACTTTACTAGTCAAATCGTTGGGCAAAGGGGGTCCCTTGTCCCACAAACAAGGGTGTCTCATACACCAATTAGGTGTGGCTTAGTCGTGAGCTTAAAAATAGATTATTAATATTATTATTATCTTGGTATCAATATATTATTTTTAGTTTGGTGGAGGGGGTCCCTTGTCCCACAAACAAGGGGGTCTCATACACCAATTTGGTGTGGCTTAGCCATGACCTTAAAAATAGATTATTATTATCATTATTATCTTGGTATCAATATATTATTCTTAGTTTTTGAATAGTTGGATGGGAAAATTGTAGGGCTCCCCTTATGATTTGAGTTTTTGAATAGTTGGATGGGAAAATTGCAGCACCCTGCCCCCCCCTCCCCCCCCTCCCTTATGATTTGAAGTCACGGAATTGCAGTGATTTCAACAATGATATAAGAAATAGTTGCATTAATTTCAAAAATAATATATCAAATAGTTGCATTGATTTCAACAATTAAATAATGAAAAATTATAATGTCTAATAATTTAAGGGATGATACAATGAAAAATGATGTAATGTAGTCACATAGTTGCAATGATTTTAACAATGTTATAACTAATAGTTGCATTGATTTCAACAATGATATAAAGAAATATGAAATGATATATTTATTTTAGTGAGAATACAATGAAAAATCGTTTAAAGAAATCAACTAGTGTCATTGGTTTTAGTGATGACTTGATACAAATCAATAAAGTGTATTTATTTTAGTGATGATATAGTGAAAATTCATTTAGAGAAATAAAGTACTTGCCTTTATTTTATCAATAACCTAATGAAAAACAATAAGTTCCATTAATATTACTATGATACAATGGAATACAATGAAAATTACATTAATTTTAAATCATTTAGATCAATCAAGTAGTTGATTTCAACCAACATATTAATTTTATGACATTTATAGTAATAAAAACTTTACTCATTCTCCATAATACTCTCTATACTTCCAACCAAGGTAGTAAACTCACTAAATTTCAACCAAGGTAGTAAACTCGCTAAATTTCAAAGGATCATATTAACCCTAGAAATATACATATACATCATGTTGGTCATCTACAAATTTTGTGTGACTTCCCACTACTAAAACCAGCTTAGATCCATTTTAATTTCAGATCTATGGAGGTGAGAACCTTTAACCTTTCTTCAATTTTTGCACTATAGAAAGGTTTGCACCTCTAGAGATACCTTTCTTCAAGTTTTGCACTAAAAAAAGGTTTGCACCTTTAGAGATTTAATCTCTCTCGACACTTCATAGATCCGAAGTTAAGATGAATCTAAGTTGGTTGAGTTAAAATGAATCTAAGTTGATTTATAGTGACATTAACCATTTTTTGTTATTAATAATATTTTTTAAATGACATGTGTCAACTCCATGTTGAATACACAAAAAATTATGCATCTCCCTCATACTACCTCTAGAAAGCGAGTCCAATTACATTATTAATTTTGTTTTTTTATTATATGATAATTTCATTAATAAAAAAATAAGAGATTAATAACTTATATTTACATCTTCACATCTCTCGTACTATAAATGAAAAAAATAATGACTTTTACTTTTAAATTTATTTTTCACTTTACATTTTTGTTTTAATATATATATATATATATATATATATATATATATATTACATGGTTAAATTTAATATTTTTTAAATTAACATATTCACAATTATTAAAATTAATCTTCAAACTAACAACAATTTAAAATATATACAACAAATATTTTGGCCATTTCTACAACAATTTTTTATATTAAAAAAAAAAAAATATATATATATATATATATATATATAAACGAAAACGAAAGAAGATGACATCATAGATCTCTATTATAATTATCATTTTTAAAATTAGGTTCTTAATATTCGCGAGACAGTGACTAATACAACTAAAGGTTTAGAAAAAATCACTTACCAATACAACTAAGGATTTCAACATGAATATTAAACTATGTTTATAAGTCCTTCGACGGCCGATGAAAACCCTATCTGACGATATTAGTGCACGCCTCGTTTATATATAAATATTTTTATCACGATCTAAGTTTAAGCGTGTTGGAGATTATACATAGCATGGCATGGAAAGACGCAACTAATTTCATGCTAGATGGAGGTTATTGATCTTCGTTCTAATAACCACGGTTGGGAAAATTTATTAATTATTATTTTTTAGGTGTTGGCTAGCTGTTTTATGAAATGGCTTTTCTCGTTGTAATTAGGTGATATAAATTTATATGAATGACTATTTTTTGTTGTTTAGAATCCATTTTTGAATGTAGAAATGGATTTAGCATGCTGAAAAACTATTAGGACAGTCGGATTTTACAAAAATAATCACTTGAATCTACTAATCCAGCAATTTCTCACCGGATTTCACGCAAATATTGCTTCAAAAAATCTTCATTTTGTAGAATCTTTATCCTACCGCTTATTTTTATGGATAGATCTATCTTGTGATCCTTTGTAAAATATCTTTTTTTTTGAAAAAAAACATCAATAGTCTTTCATTCTTCTCTTTCCGATTAAACATAAATTTCTCATTATATTTAATATAATTTGGTAAAGTTACGACAAAAAATCATACTTCTCGTCGTGTTAAGTTATACAGTTGTCCAAAGACTCCCAAACCATCAGGCAGGTTGTAAGGAAGAAAGCCATTACATAAAAGAAAACTAAGGTGTCACAACCATCCACTCTATTCGTCCAAAAATAATTTATACAAAAAATAAAACATATTTCTCTAATGTTTTAGCAGATTCAACTCATTGATGTGGTTATTAATTCATAGATGTTCTAATATAACTTAAGGAACATAGTAGGTCCCTCATGTTCATCTTTCCACTGATTATATGTACAATCTTTCCTTCTTGCATCTGAATTGATTTGTTGGAAAGATTGTCGGCCTCCATGTTTGATTCTTGATAGATATGTCTGTAGCTCATCGAAGAAAAGGATTTGATGAGATCTGTGATCTTGTCTTTCCATTATTCTAATGCATTTACTTGTAATTTCTCTTTGTCATTTAGGAAGTCAATTATTATTCTAGAATCTCCAAATACATGCATATAAACAATATGTAGCCTAGATGTCAGTGTGAGAGTCGCCCAAAATCCAAGTAGTTATGCTCTAGTATTGGTGCTTGCACCACAGTTGAAAGTCCACTTCAATATTGTATTTGCATTGATCCTAATCAAACCCCCTGCTCCACTATGTTTACCATTTAATTGTGCTCCACCATCAAACGAGCCCGCTATTGCCGAAACTTGGGGAGAAGTCTTGAGGAGTCTTTTGGTTGGCACTTTTTGTGAAGTTGTTAGACTGTTCAGGGATCCAAGGGTCTTGTACACAACAAAGCTGATAGATGGGCTCCCATTTTCAAAGATTGTCTTATTGCGTTCCAATCAAATGTTCCAACTAACAATGCAAGGAAGAGTAGAGTATGTAGGAACCTTGTTTGTCCAGTAGTCAAAACTATCAATTAGAGAGTTTCAGTTCCCCTCGCAATGAATCCTTAAATTAAGACCTCTTAGAATTTTGTTCCATACGTGTTTGGTAAAATAGAAATTTACCAAATAGATGATTAACAATTTCAGGTTCCCTTAGACATAAATGAAAAATATTAGGTCCTTCACAACCTCTACCTTGTAGATTATCCCAAGTAAGAATTTTGTTTTCCACTACTAACCAAATAGAAAGTTTAAAATTTAGAGCTGGATTCTAGATCCACAATTTTCTCCTCCATTGATCTGAAAATGAAATGCATATGTTTCCAATATATCTTTAAAATGAAGAAGACTTGTCTCTTTAAATTGAAAGTGAATAAATGGTATGTGTTCGGGTATTTGGATCAAGTTACTAACACATAAAATCAGTGAGTTTTACTTAAGCATGAACAACATATCGAATAGATAAAAACCATCAATAATGAACACATAACACAACAAATGATAGAGGAGTTCACTTCTCTCTTGGGCTACATCTCCTGGTCCATCTTACCTTAGATCATTTTCATTGTTCTTAAAAAATTCTCTTACAATGCTCATAATACCAAATAGATGGATCCAATGGCTTCAGAACGTCCAAAAACCCCTACTTGGGCTTTTTTGGCAACTGGTTTGGCCAAAAAATGAAGAAGTTACACGTCCTGGAAGTTTTTCCCTTCAAGCTTAGTGTACGTGCTCGCCAAAACGCACCCACTTACAGACTAACTCGGCCTATGTGTGTTTTCTGCACCGAAACCCAACACACACAACGGTTCTGCAAATCAAGAGAAGATGTAGGACCCTTAGTCCATTGGGCCCCGAACTCCGATGGAGAACTTGGTAGTATGTCCCCATGTGGCCAACGACCTAACAACTTTCGCACTCGTCGGCTAGCTCCTCTGTGCGAAGGTATGTGGTCATATAGTGAAATAACACGTAACCAGGGCTGAGTGATAATGGGTGTAATAGTCTGTGCCAAGGTTAAAGGTATGGTCATATAACGAGATGACAAGTGAACATGGCTATACGCTATTGTAAGAACAGAGGATGATGGTTGTGCGCTCCATCGGTTATATGGTGTGGTTACTAGGTGCTTGCATCGGGGACTCGGGATAGGCCCCAACCCTTTATTTTTCCATTCAAAAGTTGATTCAAATTGAAATAATTAAATCAAACATTACATAATAAGGAACACTGTGGGTGGGTTGGTAGCTCGACCTAGAGGTCGTGGGTTTGACTCCTATGGAGTCTTTAAAATTTTACCGCACCATCCAAACTAGAGGTGTCACATGGCATCCCACGACTAGGCCATGTGGCACCACATCATTTGCCCAGAAGATGACACTTGTCACCAAATGATTCACCCGTGTCTTCCATCAAGCCTACTAAGTGAACATTCTAACTCCTCTTCCATGTAACTGTATGGTGATACGACCTGTACGGTTAGCTGCGACGTTAACACTGTACGAACTGCACAACGAGCAAAATTTTGCTTGTTTGGAAAAATGAAAAGAACGTGATATCTTGCTCATACAACATTCATTTGATCCGGTTCAAGTTTTGTTGGGTTCCTAACGTCGAATCCTACAAACATGTCTATTTTGAAGTGATTCCGGGTACTTTGATTTTTGAGCAAATTTTGATCCATTGGATCACACCTCCCCATTGGGAAGGTTTTCGACCTTCAAAATACTACTTTTAGTCAATATAAAGATGAGGGTACAGTTCCCTCACCTTTCCAACCTCAATCCATATTTCCTTGCTTGTATTGGTGCCTTTGAGACCAATATAAAGGTAATCAACATCCCCTCGCTTTGAAGACCTTGTCTTCCTGTCAAGGATTGTATCTTCATTCAGTTCCAAAAAACAATTTGGTGAGAAATATTCAATTGATGGAAACTGAACCTACTCTCCTTGATCATCAATCAAAGGAGGATCATACAATCTCAATTTCTCAACATTAACAACAACATACATATGCATATAAGGAGGCAAATCTAAACGAAAGACATGGTTACCAATCTTTTCAAGTATCTTGAAAGGACCATATCTAAGTGGTTTCAATTTTTTACCTTCTTCTTCCAGCCTCTCTTTGCTAATGTAAAGCCAAAATTCATCTCCAACTTGGAACTTGTGATCAACACGATGTTTGTCATGTCTTTCTTTGGAATTGGCTTGACTCTTTTCCAACTATTCTTGAATGGTTTGATGCACAAACTAAACTTGTTCAATGAACTTCTTGGTCTTGTCAAAATCGCTATGACCATTAATAGCCACATATTTCCCAAAGATAAAATCTAAAGGATATTTTGGTAAATAACCAAAACAAGCCTCAAATGGAGAAGTTTGAATTGAGGAATGCTTTGCTCGGTTATAATCATGTTGAATGTAGTGTAAACGATCATCCCATAGGTTAATATGCTTGTTGCAATATCCATGAAGAAGATGTACTACTATTCTATTCACCACCTTTGTCTGACCATATGTTTGTGGATGAAACGAGGTGTTGTTTTTCATCTTGGTATCCATGAGTGCCCATAAACTTGACCAAAAACTCCCAACAAATTGAGAATCCCGATCTGAAATAATGGGCTTGGGAAATCCAAAATGAACCCAAACATTTTAAAAAATTATGTGTCGTTTGTTCAGCTGTAACCTGTTTCTTACAAGGCATCAAAATACATATTTTGCTGAAACTATAAACCACAAAAAAAATATAAGCATCACCCTATCTTGGCATAGGTAAACCTCCTATAAAATCCATAGAGATTCTTTTCCAAGGACAATTAGGTACCAGAAGTAGAGTATACAAACCCAATTTTCTGTTGCTAGGATTTCTTGTAGCACATAATGAATATCCTCTTACATATCTTAAAACACTATGATTCATCTTAGGCCAATAGCAATACCTTTGCAAGTTTTCCATTGAGTTTCCTACACCAAAGTGACCAACAATAAGAGAATAATGTGCTTCTCTTACGATGTTGACTCCCTCACCCTGTGGAATACAAAGATTTCCTAGGTGATACAATAACTTATCATGTACATGATATTCCAGTTCCTCAACTTGGTTAGAATGAGATAAAGTTGCATAAACTTCTTTAAAATCATAATATAAAGCATATTTCTCAAAATAGCTCTCATGCATGATATAATTATGCTTAAGAATAACGAAAGCACTAATAATAGGCCTAGAAAGCATATCAACAACTTTATTAAAAATTCACTTCTTATACCTGATAGCCAAGTGAAATTGTTGAAGAAATGCCATCCATCTGAAGTGCCTTACGTGTTGTATCTTGGTTTGTGATTGTAAGTATTGCAATGGTTGGTGATCTGTGTGAATGATAGTTTCTTTTCCCAACAAGTAGTGTTTTCACTTCTTCTCACTTTGTACCAATGCATACAATTCCTTATCATGGGTAGGATAGTTAATAATTGCTCCATTAACAATTTCTGAATGAAAACAAATGGGCTTACCATGCTGTAACAAGACTGCTCTCATTGCATAATTGATTGCATCTGTTTGGATCTCAAATGGCATGTCTCAAATCCGGATGTGCAAGAACAAGGGTTGAGCTAATTTTTTCTTTCAATTCATCAACTGTCTTTTGTTGCTTGCCTCCCCATTTAAAAGTTTGCTTAGTACTTGTCAAAGTATGTAATGGAGCTGCAATGTAAGAGAAATTAGCAATAAACTTCGTCCAATATTGGGTTTCTCCCAAACAGATTCTCAACTCTATTACATTGTTGGGCTTGGGCCAATCCCCAATGACCTTGACCTTGTAAGGGTCTATCTTCAATTCTCCTCCTCGCACAATATTCCCCAAGTAAACAAGTGAAGTCTTGAAAAAATCACACTTACGCATCTACAAGAACAACTTCTCTTTTTGTAATACCTCTAGTACATGTTTCACATGCTTGACATGATCTTCACATGAATTGCTAAAAATCATGATATCATGCAAGTTAACTATCACACAATCATCAAGAAAAGGTCTCAAAACATGACTCATAACTCTCATGAATGTAGCAGGAGCATTGCAAAGACTAAATGGCATTACCATCCATTCATACAAACCTTGCTTGGCTTTGAAAGTTGTCTTCCATGTGTCTCTCTCAGCAATCCTAATCTGATGATATACACTTCTCAAATCCAACTTAGTAAAAAACTTGGCATCCTTTAACTGATCAAGAAAATCATCAGTATGAGGAAGAGGATAACGATTATTTACTGTAATCTTGTTCACGGCTCTGAAATCAATGCACATGCGCCAGGTACCATTTTTCTTTGGTACTAAGACAATCTATGACCCACATGGCGAAGTGCTTGGCCAAATAACCCCTTTGTCAAGAAACTCTTGGATTTGTTTTTTAATTTATACGTTTTCCATCATTGACATCCTGTACATACCAATGTTTGAAAGAGGACAATACTATTGCAAAGAAATCTCATGTTGGACTCCTCGTTTGGGAGGCAATTCATATGGTTCCTAAAACATCTCACCATGAGAATTAAAAATCTCATATAAATTAGATTTTACTTTTGAGTCACATCCTTGCAAGGCTTCCTTTTCAACATTCTCTTTTGGTTTTATCATCAAGAGAACAAAATTCTTACTAGCATTCACTAATCTCTTCATTTGTCCAGAATTTACAAATGTCATGTTCATCCTCTTTTTATGTTCTCTAACAATGCACTCAACTCCATTTTTAAACAAATGATATTTGTTTTCATGTCTATGAAAGATAGATCTCGTATCATACAAATATGGACTTCCCAAAACAATACCACATATATCCAGGGGAATGACATCAAACTCTACCTCATCTATAAAGTTTGCAGTAATGGAAAATCTAAGTTTACACCTTCTTGTTACATGAAACTTTGCATTGTCACATATCCATCCTAAAGGGTATGGTTTTGGATGAGGTGTTGTCTCCAAGTTTAACTTCTTTATTGTATCTTCAGATATGAGGTTTTCTTGTGAACCACTATAGAAAAGTGTGTCTATTTTGGTATGTTTTGAAATCACTCTTATGTGGAAAAGATCTATTCTTTATTTTTCATGTTGAGTTTCATTAATGGTAGAATTTTAAGAACTAGTGCTAGCAATTGATTGCTTACCTTTTTATCCCATGGTTGTAATCTTTGTCTCATCACCGAAATTTGAACCCAACTCATGTTGGGTAGTTGCAACAGTATTTGGCTTCCCTTTTTTATTGAACTTTTTGGGTCTCTTTTCAAGATCAAGTTTCCAACAATGGTCTTCATCATGGACATCGTTAGAACAATGCTTGCATGTCATTTTTTCTCCATCCTTCCTTACTGAAGCATTCTTATTTATTTTTCCCTTGAAATTTCCCTTTCCTTTATCTCCATTAAAGAAAGGTTTCTTTCTGCCCTCTTGAGGAAAATTCTTTCCTCTTGCTTCTAAATGAGTAGCCTGCACACATACTTCATCTAGAATTGTAGGGTTAAACATAAGTATGGTATGTCTCAAATCACTATGCAATCCTCCAATCTATTTGAGAAAAGTATCTTGTGAAGACAAATCTACACCCAAAACCAAAGATCTTTTTCTAAACTCTTGAGTGAAGCTTTGTACATTTTTCCCCTTAGCTTGTCTAAAATTTTTCCAATCCATTATAGATTTTTGCATGTATGTTAATGGATAAAATTGTCTTTTAATTGAAACAATAAAATCATTCCAAGAGGATAAAACTTTACCATGTTTCTTCATGTCCTCTTGATTTTTGGCTTCCCACCAAATTAGTGTTGCACCTTCCAATCCAAAAGAGGAAATCTGAACTTTGGTTTCTTCATATTGGATCTTTTGTATCGTACAATACACCTCTATTTGACGAACCAAATTGTCCAATCTTTATGCATTCACCTCTCCATTATACATAGGAAATTAAAATTTAATATCAAGATTAAGTAAAGGAGTATGTGCTATAGTTTTACCATGCTCCTTTGGAAAAATAGGAGTTGGTTCTGAAATAGTAGAGGAAGAAGAAGATGGAGGTGAAGGAGGTGGAGTGCCACCGTTCCATCCATTCCCTTTTGGAGTGTTTTCCTCATGGTATCCATCATATTTTGGACGATTATAACTTTCAGACTACAATCCTGCATTCCTTTAATCAAATAACACTTTCACCATTTCATCCATGTCAAAGAAAGCTTTTCTAAAAGTTTCCTCTTCTAAAGAAAGGGGCTCTTCACTCCCCATATGAGCCATGCTTGGTGAATCTCTCCTTGAACCCTAAGGTGAATGTGCAACTCTCTATCTTGAGAGCTGAGAACATGGTTGCACAAGCTGTCCTTCTCCTCTTGTGAGCTTCAACCTTGTAAGAAACAAAAAACAAAAACACTTTCACACAATCAAGCCTTCAAAAACCAAAGCTATGATACCAACTGATATGAAAATGGAATGAATATGTTTCCAATAGATCTTTAAAATGAAGAAGACTTATCTATTTAAATTGAAAGTGTATAAATGGTATGTGTTTGGGTAATTGGATCAAGTTGCTAATAGATAAAATCAATGAGTTTTACTTAAGCACGAGCAACATATCGGACAGATAAAAACCATTAATAATGAACACATAACACAACAAATGATAAAGGATTTCACCCCACTCTTGGGCTACATATCCTGGTCCAGCTTCCCTTGGATCATTTTCATTATTCTTAAAAATTTCTCTTACATTCCTCATAATACAAAATAGATGGCTCCAATGGCTTTAGAATGTCCAAAAACAACTCGCTAGGATTTTCCGCCACCTGGTTTGGCCAAAAAATAAAGAAGTTACATCTCCTGGAAGTTTTCCCCTTCAATATTGATATACCTACTCGCCAAAATACACCCACTGCTATACTAACTTGGCCTCCATGTGTTTTCCGCACCAAAACCCAACACACGCAACAATTCCACAAATCAAGCGAAAATGTAGGACCGTTAGTGTGCTGGACCGCAAACTCCGGTGGAGAACCTGGTCGTATGGACCCATGTGTCCAACGACCTAACAAATTGCATGCTCACTGAATAGATCCTCTTCGAGAAGGTATGTGGTCATATGGTGAAATAACGTGTGACCAGGGCTAAGTGCTAATAGGTGTAACGGTCCATGCCAAGGTTAAAGGTATGGTCATATAGCGAAACAGTGCATGACTAGGGCTATATGTTGTTGTAAGAGATGGTGCTAATAGTTGCGCATGCCATCGGTTATATGGTGTGGTTTCTAGGTGTTTGCGTCGAGGGATGGGGCTAGGCCCCAACCCTTTACTCTGCCATCTGAAAGTTGACTTGAATCGAAATAATTAAATCAAACATTACAGAATAAGGAACATTGTGGGTGGGTTGGTAGCTCGGCCTTGCCAAGTCACTCCCCCATGCCTGGACTTCACGTTTTAGAATCCTATGGAGTCTTTAAAAATCTACCACGCCATCCAAACTAGAGGTGCCATGTGGCATCCCACGACTGGTCCACATGGCACCACATCATTTGCGCATAAGATGAAACTTGTCACCAAATGATTCACCCACGTCTTCCATCGAGCCTGTTGATTCAACATGCCAACTCCTCTGCCATGTCACTGTAATGTCGTATGACATTTATGGTCAACTGACACATCAACACTGTACAGACTGCACAATCAACAAAATTTTGCATGTTTGGAAAAATGAGCAAAATGTGATATCTTTCTCATACGACATAGGTTTGAGCTTGTTCAAGTTGCATTGGGTTTGTAACAACGAGGTCTACGTACATTTCAATTTTGAAGCGATTACGATCACTTTGATTTTTGACCAAATTTTGATCCCCTGGATCATCCATTTTGTAGTTATCTGCTGCTAGAATTGTGTAGCTAAGGCCGTGTAAAATTTTTTGGCCAAAATTAACCCTAACTTATCACCCCCAATCCAATGTAGTTCATCATTATTTTTTTGTAGTTGAATCCCTGAACCAACTAAGGCCTTACAAAAAATATCCCATTCGATTGCCAAATGCCCAGTGAGACCAAGTTCTGCACTATCATTCCACTATGAGAGTATTTTCCCTACTTGAGTAGCTCCTCTAGCATGAAAGAGGTATCTTTTGTTCCTTTGTTTTAAAGAAAATAGTAGTTCTTGTTACAGGAGAGAGGAGTTCCCTAATCCTAGGATCAAATCCTTTCCTAATAAGACCAAACAACCAGTCCCAGGCTTCCAACTAACCAATGTATTATAATATGCACATACTTAAACAATTGTTTCCATATTTGATAAGAAATAATCCTTCTATGTGAATCCGACCTAAGCCAAGTAACTATCGAGCAGTGAGGGACATACTTGTCCTCTATGACTCTATGCAAGATATCGTCCTTCATTATAACACACCAAAGAGATCTTGTCGTCAGTTCTTTATTAAATAGGAAGATGTTCCGCAAACCCAAACCTCTTAAACGCTTTGGTCTTGCAATAAAATCCCATCGATAGAGATGTATATGTTTCTTTTCACTACAGACCAACCAAAGAAAATTAAAGATTATTTGTCTAAACTTGTTGAGAATAGAAACATGAAAGGCATCCAAAGCCATCTAATACATAGTTTGACCTTCTAATATGGGTTTAATAAGAACAAAACGCCAGCCTAGTGAAATCCATCTATTGCACCAGTGATCGATCCCTTTTTAATATTTTTCAATTAACCATCTTCATTCTTCAACCTTATAGTTACCATTGTTTAGGAAATAACCAAGATATCTAGAACCTTTGAAGAGTTCATCAAAGTTATAAGGGAAAGAAGCCTTAAATTTTTTTAAGTCCTCCCCTTGAAGACCCGAATAATGAAAGGTTGACTTTGTCTTGTTTACCAACATACCCAATGCTATGCAAAATATATTTAGAATAATTTCAATCTCTCTCCATTCTTGTAGTGTAGCTTTATTTATTATAAGTACATCATCCACAAAGAACATATGTAGGATATTTACTAATCTGGAGACCTTCATGCATGTTAGATTCCCTTCTACATGGCCTTTCTTTAAAAGCATATTAAGACCTTCCATAAAAAGAATGAACAATTATGGGGATAAAGATTATCCTTGTCTCAAACTTCTTCCACCCTGGAAGAAGAAAGTAGTCTCCCCATTTATCACAACTGGAATAGTCACACTGGTAACACAACTCATTATCCACTTGGTAGTCAAAAGACCAAAAACTGTTTGTAGTAAGGTCAATCTTAAGAAATACGAGTTAATACAATCATATATATATATTTAGGTCAAGTTTCAAAATCAAAGCCTTCAATTTTTTCAACTTAATGCTATGTAAGCATTCTTGGGCTGTACCAACGACATCCAGGATCTATCTCCCTTTTAAAAAACCCAATTTTTCACTAGATAAAGTCTGGAAGAGAATAGGTTTAATCTTATTCACAACAATGTTTGCAATAAGTTTGTAACACATATTACATAAATCTATGGGTTTGAAGTCGCGAAAAGTTGAAGGTTTGTTGACTTTGGGTATGAGAGCCAAAAAATTCGAGTTATTGGCTCTTACCACTTCACCTCTAATCCTGGAGGCCTCAACCACCTCCATGAGCTCATCCCTAATCAAGTCAAAGTTCTAGTGAATGTAGAACTCGACTGTCCAACCACTAGGTCCTGGACTTTTGTCCTTTCTAAAATCTTTGAGAACTACCCATAACTTCTCCTTATTACATGGTCTTTCAAGAAGTATATTTTCCTCCTCCTCGACTAATCAGGGAAAAACAATGGATATATAAACTTGCCCATTAATATTAGAAAGACTTGACTCCTCGAAGAAACTTTTATAAAATTTGTTTTCCTTTTTTTTAAGAATCTCTTGTCCAGTAAGTACCTCCCTATATTCAACCAAAACTTCCCATTTATGTTTGTTGTTCCTTCTAAAATTGGCAAATTTATGAAAAAAATTCGTATTTTGGTCCCCAGTTTTTATCCAAGCTACTCTGCTCTGCTGTCTCCAAAGATCCTCTTCTTTCAGAAGTAGAATATTTCGCTCTTCCTCTAATGAATTTATGTGACTATCTACCTCTATTCTCCTATCCCCCCAAGAATTCTCCAGATATTAGGCCTGGAGTTCCTCCTCCACCTTATCTAATTTTAATTTTTTTTGCAATCTATGATGTTTTGCCCATATTTTGACCCTTTGTTTCAAACATTTCAATTTCCACACTAGTCTTCTTTGTACCCCTGATTATTGTAAGAAATTTCAATCATTCCAGAGTTCGTGTACGATTTGAGAAAAATCATTTTCCTTCAGCCACATCGGATTTAACTTGAAAGAATAAGCTAATAGATAAGCGATGGTTTTTATCTGTAGGATAACAAGAGCATGATCCAAAAGAAACGGATATTCCACCCACAACCTACACCTTCTAGATGGACTCACTAGATATTCATATATAAATACCCGATCTAGGATTTTTGAGATACACTCTTCTCCCAATCTTCCATTTCACCAAGTAGGGACTACTTTCTCAGGTAATATATCAAAAAGCCTATTTCTTTGAAAAATATCTTTAAAAAACCCCGTTGACTAATACAGATGTGTTGTATCTCCTGAAACCTCATAAACACTTAATGTAAAGTTAAAATCCCCTGCTACTATTATATTTTTGCAAGCTAGCAAACCCCTATCAGACACCTTGTCCCAAAATGATATTTTGTCTGAGCATGGACCATAAACATTTAATAGTGAGAGATGTCTTTTATTTTCATAGCATGTACCTGTCAAAAGAATACCACAACAGCTTAGGTAAGGAATAAGATCAAACTTAAAAGGATCCTAGGTCACCAAAAGACCCCAGACTTGGCAACTGAGCTAACCGCACAAAATAACCACATAGGACAAAATGCATTCATGAACAATCTAGTCTTCTTATCATCAAACAAGGTTTCTTGCAAAAATGTAATATCAGGATTAGTCCTATCTAGAAGTCTACTTAAGGGGGTGGATTTTAGGGCACCCCCCACCCCTCTAATATTTATGGAGAGAAAGATCATGATTTTTCCCTGGCTAGGGTTTTCATGCCTCTAAGCACCCCATTATCACTGATGTTGGTGGTAAGAGATACAGGAGTAGTATTAACCATTTTTTTTTTGGGCACTCTTGGTCTTGGTTTTAATAGGAGAGATATTCATGCCCAAACCTCTTGACCGAGTGTATTCATTCAAAGAACCCTACCTAGACCTATCACACCAACTAGTTTCTCCAAACAATGCATCTCTTCTAAAAATCGACCTCCCTTCATAAGTGGGAATAGGTGTCAGTGACAGAGTCTCTCTATAAGTAGGGACTAGAGTATCCAGAACAACACCCAACGAGATTTATCCTAGCTCGGGTTCCCTAAAGATAGGTAGTATATCACTTTCACCCATAGATTCACTAGTGAAACTTATTACAACACTAGCATCCACAAAACCAGTTGAAGTTTTTATAGCTAAATCCGAATAGACCCCTCTAGGCTCAATATATGTTCCCCTTTCTTCTTGAGAATCCATGAGAGCTCGTGAGGTAGTAGTCTGATCCCCCCCTACCCGGAGAAGATAACTCGACACCAAGTGTTCACAAACCAACTAGGTCTGACATATTTCCACAAGGATATGCCTGAGAATTCCTCACTTCCAAAACATATGTGGAGTCCAGAGCATCACTCTCCCATGCCGACAATGAAAAAAAGAGAGAGGGGAATAATTTTTTTAACTTACCTGACACAGTATCCTGAAGTGTTGCCAGAATATGCTCCGTTGTTGGGTAATAAGCTTCTTTTTCATAAGAATCCACTCCTAAAATGCTAGTAACGAACTACCACCTGCACCGCCGTATAATGGTAGTCACGATAAAAAAGAAATAAATAAAAACATTAAGGTACATGTCTAATCACAGAATGAAAAGAACTGCACAGTGTGACAGGTAGTGTACTAAAAATAAGGCAGAAATACGCTAAGGTGAAACCCCCTAATCTATCTAAGGAAAAGTTTCCAACTAGTAACCCAGCCAAGAAGCACAGCTTCCGAAGTAATACTAAGCATGTTTGGAAGACCTCCATATTCGACTTCGTCCTCTAACCGCCAGAATAGGAAATTTAAACTTTCCTCTACCCCCTACCCACCACTGAACGAAGTAGAAGGAGTCTCATGTCCCTCATCCACCATTGATGGTAGTTGTAGGTTGTCGTTTCTCCATAAAATTTAAATTTACCAACTCTTTGCCCGAGAGATTGTGCATTTTATTGTTATAATTTAGTGAACTGGCACCTACAACACGTTTGACCATGCATATTTATTGAAAATCTGCCTGCAAAACTCTTATACTTAACCATGCGACATGCATTCTTAGCATGTTCCATGACCTAGAGAGATTGTCTAACATGTATTCTTAACGATGTTCCATGATGTGGAGAGCGTACACATTTAGCAGTAACGATGATTATTTATTCATGAATAGGTTTCATGGATAATTATTGAATATTCTTAGGGAAAGATTGTCCTTCTCTAAGATGAGAGTTTTCCCCCTCCTATTACATGGGTTAAGGGTATAAATTTGACGTTCATTACCTTTTTATTATGACTAGTTTTTAAACTATTTTCATGAGTTTTTTATTTATTTTTGTGAGTTATTTAAATACTATGTGTCATATGTGTTTTTGTTTATTTTTATTTTAAATACAAAAATAACTTAGGCATCATATGAAAGTATATTTAACATAAGCTCATCAAATTGTTTCACCTGGAATACAACACTATTAAAAACAAAAATAGAAAATCTTAACAAATTATCTTTATGAAACAACTTGGATAGGGTTTTAATTTTGAGAAGTGCCAAACAAGAGGTTCCAACCTCAATTTAACCTAGATCCAATCATTGTACACTAACAATCCTCCAAACATTAAGTAGGATGTATGCAATGATGCCAAGCTAATTAAAGTCCATATGAAAAGATGCATGCAATGATGCCAAGCTAATTAAAGTCCATATGAAAAGAAAAATTATGGTTTAGTTTCAAATTGAATTTATTGTTCAAGAATCATTGAGCTGGGAGGCTGGGTAGAACTATTGTTATAACCCTAATTTGTACCAGACATACTTACCTGGCATCATTCCATCTCANTAAAGGCACACACTCCATGCTCCACTACAACCCACGTGTACACTCTAGCTGACTCACTACAACCCGCGTGTACCTACAAAAGTATGAAAAATGGAAAGTTGCCAATGGAACACATAGTTTTGGGTAAGTTAACTAAACCTTTCGACCATGCATGTCCAGTCATTCAACCAAATACCTAGCTCCTTCTAGCCTATAAAAGAAGGGGTAGGGGTCCCATTTGAAAGGAGGAAAATCATAGTAAAGAAACTCTACCCGAATTAACATTCCCCTAGCCTCAACCTTTTGCAACTATTGTGTGAAGAGAAGCATATACAGAAGTAGTTGGAGCACAGTTGAAGAGAAGCCTAGGACCAAATTCGAGGAGTAGTGTCGACCACATATTGTAAAGTTTACTCTTGTGAAGATTAATACAAAAAGGAATACTTTTTTTGTCCCACCATATCATGTGTTCAAATTGTGTATTTATTATATGACATTGTCACATCTAACCCAACAATTAGTATATGAAATGCATGTTTGCAGCTCTCTGTTTGTCCATGTGTGAATGCAGGTCAATGTTGGGAGGAGGCTTGCAGTTAAGGAGTGAGTGAAAGTGAAGGGTTTGACATCAAATGAAGGATTTAAGGTAGAGTTACCTGATCTTGTTTGCACCTTTGTATTGCATGAATGTGCAGTTTTGTGTTGGGAGAATAGAAAAAAGTAGAGGCCTTTAAATGTTCATTTTCTTCATGCATGATTAAAACCTTAGTGCTAGTCCGTAGGAGGGATTTCCTACCCACAACAGAATTGGCGACTGTACTAGGGATCTCTTGGGTTTTATGGG
Organism: Picea mariana; assembly: GCA_032191745.1. NCBI lineage: Eukaryota > Viridiplantae > Streptophyta > Pinopsida > Pinales > Pinaceae > Picea > Picea mariana. The sequence goes on along the minus strand of JASDQU010585692.1, from coordinate 20,989 downwards.
GATACTTTTTTGGTAGTTTTAAATTGGTTTCATCACCTTTTTTCTGAGTTTCTGCAAGAGTCTGAGCTAGTATGGATTATGGTCTTCCATACCAATATTCACTGGTTTCTTTTCTTGGATTATTTTTATTTTACGGAAGTCATAGAGGTATGCACAGCCTATATAAGGCCTGCATGTGTGTACTTGCGCCCTACCTTCACACAACCCGCGTGCACGCGCTAGATGATGAAGTGTCAGTCGCATGTCTGAGTTCAATTTTTTTTAGAGAGGCAGTCATGATCCTCTATCCTCTCATAAGTGATCCTTCTCAGGAGTTTTTTGGATCTCATTCTGGTCTCTGTTTTATGGTTTGTAGCTTAGGTACCACCTCAGATTGGTTGTGTTCTATCAACTTTTTCTTGAATTTTTTTTTCTTTTCTGTCAAAGTAAGTTTCTGACTCTTCAAGGGACTTTAGTTCTCAATACCAGTAGTCTCTGCCAATGTTTGATTGCTTGTTTTCTCATTTTTGAAGAATTGCAGAGGTACACGTGGCCTGTATAAGGCCTGCATGCATGTACACGTGCTTTGACCTTACACAACTCGCGTGCACACGCTGGCTGTTGAATTATCAACAACGTGACTGTTGAGAAAAGTTTTGTTTAAGGATAGGTAGTCATCCTCTTCCTTATCAAGAGTTATACCTCTCAGGGATTGCCTTGATTTAATCTTGGTCTTTGACATAGCAGTTGACAACTTAGGTCTGCTCACAGAAATAACTTTATTTTTCAGTAAAATTTTTTCCTAAAAAATTTTCTTTCATAGGGTTTTTAGACAAGTGTGAGAGTATGCTTTAATCAGTTTGTGTGTTATTGTCAGTAACTATTTGCGATCTGCGCTTAGTCGAGAAGTTTTCTTGGTTTTTACTTGTCGTCATTTTTCCTTTTTTCTTTGTGAGCATTAAATAAAAAAAAAAACTCTTTTATTTCTTGGTTTGGTTAAGTAGTTGTTGCTTTGCATTAAAAGCTAGGAAAAGTTTTTCTTTCATAAGTTCTTGGATGGTTACTTAGGACAATAAGTAGCTCGTAGTCGAGAAAAATCCTGTTTTGAGTTTTTTGTTCAAAGATCTTAGAAAACATTTTAGTTTGAAAAGTTGATTAAAAACGTTGTCAAGAAGAAGTTATTTTGTTTCCATCTTTCTGTTTATCTTTTCTTTCGTTTCTCAAAACATCACTAGTTTCACTTTCATAACCTTTGACTTAAGACAAGCCACAAAAAATTAACGATTAATTAAAATCAACTAGACTTTATGTCTATAGGGTCCATCAAGTAGTCTAGGCTAGAGCCTTGATTTAGGTTGGAGAGGAAACTCTTCAAGGATGAAAAACATACATAAGAGTCTTTGCTAGGGAGTGTTAAAATTCCAGTATCGTGAAATTTATCCAGGACCCCCCTCTAACACAGGGTATAAACACGAGGTCACGTGCAAAAAGGTAGTGGAGATAACCCCTCCAAATATGGACCAAGCGTAGTGGGGAACACATATAGAGGGCTTGTTTTGGGATTCCATCGATTTTATTTGCCACAAAGCTTCGTGGTTCTCAAATATGTTCGAGGTCCTCAATTGTTTTTCATACCACTTTCTTTCGATACCCTTGATAGGATTCAGGCTTGATACTCTGCTTATTGCATTCCACCCAACTGTCGACTGTACCCACCTAGTGACTGTTCACGCGCTGGAAACCTAGTTGCCATTATTTTAGGGACTTACACAGGTGACTGCGGGGGTAGACCGCGGTACCTAGGATAGACATCGGGCCACACTTTGCAGAGTATACCTGGAGGGTGCTTCCATATTCAAGTTTCACTTGCACCGGTAAGTTTCTCTAGTGTTGGTTGTTGTAACTGTTCTTCGAAATAGTTTAGTCATTGCTTGTTTTATCTGGTAGGGACGTTTTCTAGTGTTTTCTATTTTTGAACGAATAGAAAACCCTAGTGTGTCTTTGATATTCTTACACAGTGGAGGATCACGAGATCCACCAGTCACGAAGGCTTCTTGGCCTACCACTGGTTACACTGGAGCCACCCCCACCACCGGTTAGGTGAAAGCTAGACCAACAAGGGTCTTTTGAAGCGACCGAGTCATAGGAAACTATGTCCGAACAACATCTAGAGGAACCAACCAGTTTAGACCTTGGAGGGGAAGCTCTTGGTCCATCCAAAACTCCAACCACTAATCTTTCGACACCCATCATTGTACAAATTTATCCTTACAAGCACCAGACAGTGTCACATGCAGCAATGGAAAGAAACACTGCCACTTCTTCCGGGAATTCTCCTATTCCCACTATGAATGTCACCACAGGGGGTGTTCCACCTCCTAACCCACCATCGTCGGTCCGAGCCACCATGGTATCAACTGCCTCTACCTGGAGCAGTGGTCCGATCCCATCTTTTGCGACGACCACTACTCCTTTCACACAGAGTGTGACAGGACCTCCGTTCTCATACGGGATGCCTAGCTCAGGTACAATCCCTGTACTTTCCTACTCCACTTTACAAACTTTAGGTCTGGGGGGAGGGAGGTATAACGCTCCTCTGCAAGGACCCATGGGGGGCACTTTTGCTCCCTTTAATGCTTTCCCTTATGGAGGAGGTCATATACCTCCTTTGTCCCCTTCACTCGGCGGTGCCCACCAACATTCCATCGGGTCAAATGCAAACCATAATTCATTTGGAGAAGGGAGTCAAGGACCACCTTCTCATAATATGTCGATAGGTTCAACACTGTTTTCTTTGTTCGATGCATTTGGTAACAGTGCTTTCTCGTCAACCACTTTCCTAACTGGGGGCAACCCCAGTTATAGAAAACCTAATCCTATGCAGGGTACTATTCCTGCATAGGGGGAAAACCCAGGAACTTCTTCTGCATTAGGAACTTGGAATTCTTGGCAGGGATCAGTTCCCTCGTTAGTAATGCCGATCGGGGGAAACTCTTTTCACAACAAATGGATTCCCGATCAAGGTGCAGTACCCATGCCCATGGTGTTGGCATGGGGAAACCCTTCCCAAATTACTCCGAATGTAATGCACGCCAAACGGTCTATGTCCTATTTCAGGAATTAGCCGATGATGTCTCCTCAAATGTAGAATCTTTACGCTAGTCATGGCCATGGTTTTTACTAGAACGTGGGCTAGCAACCCAACTTTTCTTGGCAACTTGGTGCCAGTCAAAATCCAGGCCCCCTTTTCCATGGTTATCACCAACAACCCAAACTACCTTTCCTGGCAACCTTGCATTTGTTAGACTTAACAAGGCTGTTGAATGATCCTATCTCTCATGATCTGCGTTGGACCCCTATTTCGACGAAGTTTTCTTCGGACATACCAAAGTTCGAAGCCAAACCTAACGAAGATCCAGGGGATCATGTGACTACTTTTCACCTTTGGTGCTCGTCTAATTCGTTGAAAGACGACTCCTTATAGTTGTGATTGTTTCAGCGTACTCTCATTGGGAGTGTTGCGAAATGGTACATTGAGCTTGACCGCTCAAGATACTCTTCCTTTGGTGAATTGGCAATGTCTTTCCTAAACCATTTCCAATTACCTATGAGATATGATGCTGGCATAAAATTGCTAGCCAATTTCGAACAGACAAAAGCAGACCATATTTATGATCACATCCGTGAATGGAGACGCCAAAAGAGTTTGATTAAGGTGCCAGTCCCACCAGTATTCCTTCTTGAGTGGTTCCTTAATTCTTTGGTCCCACAGTTATCCAAATAATTCGCAACGTCAAGAGTGTTTTCCGAAGAAGATCCAATCATGCGAGGTCAACAACTTGAACTAATTTATTCTCAGTCTAGTCTACTGTATGAAATATTTTCGGATGCGCCACGATCAATACTTGATAAAACTAGATAGAGAGTTGGACCACATGCCGATGGTATTGTTGGTTCAACATAAACAAATCTCATTGAACAACTGACGAAAGAATTGCAACAATTGTCTATACAACATACAGCGGCCAGCCAGACTACTGTTCCGGTCGCTCCCCCTACCCAAACGTCAGATGTACACAGTGTGCAATCGACAAATCTGAAGGCCACCCAGCAGCCTAATGGAAAGAAGAAACAACATAAGAAAGGAAAGGGGGATAAGAAACCCACTAATAATGTTGGGTGGGGAAATATTGAAAAGATGAAGTTGAAGTATCCATGTAATCTGTGTGCGAAAAACCACCCGACTCACCAGTTCCCTCAGCTTGCAGAGGCCCAAAATTGATTGTCACAACAACAACCTGATATAATAACAAACCCATTTCAACATGTCCAAAATCTAAGTCAAGCCTCTACAAGCGTGGAAGGGGGCAGTCAAGGACCCCCTTGGTCTTCAAACAATCCTTCATCCGCAAATGTGTATATGATGAAAGGTGATGCCTATATATCAGCTAGAGCATATGATTACAATAATCCAAGAACCTCTGAGAAAGGTAAAGAAGATGAAACCCCATATCTCCCTCTCCATATTGAAAAGAAGTTGGGAAAAACCATGACACGCATCCGAAAAGGTGCGTTTAAGAAAGATTCTCACAACCTAAACACAAGGGCTGCCCAAAACTACTCTGTGGTGGAGGATTTGTCTCAAACCCCTTGTGCAATGTCTTCTTTGGAAGTCCTCCAAAGTTTCCCTTCCCAGAGAAAGGATCTGTTATTCTCTTTAGGATCCATCGAAACTTGTAATCCAGGTACGAGCATGCTTGATACAACCAACTTAAAACCTCGACTCCCTTACCACATAGCATTCTATATAGTAGTGGCTTACACCACGAAAATTTTTACTTAGAACATTTTATGCATGGTGGTTGATGAGGGAACCTCAACATGTGTAATGTCTTTGGTGTGTTGGAAGGCCATTTTCCAGCCTGCTTTGTCTCCATCACCTACTCTTCTTATCACTTTCGATGGTCATTTGTTCCGACCACATGGCATTATCCCCTCTTTTCTCGTGCAGTCAGGAGGGAAAACCTTGTGTGTCAAGATTGAAGTGGTCGGCGCATCACTCGACTACAATATATTGTTAGGGAGGAGTTGGACCTATGCTATGCAAGCAATAGTCACTATAGTTTTCCATTTCTTGTTGTTTCCACATGAGGGCCAGATCGCGACCATTGATCAATTGTCTTTCTCCTGTCCTGACCCTTCATTGGGGGAATCTATGGTCCCAATGATTGATAACCCTCAACCCGACGTCGTCAACATAGGGGTTGTTTTGTTCCCACATTTGATGGGTACTTTCGATTACCCACGCCCTCAAGGCGATGTTAAGTTTATATCTAACCACCATAAGGTTGAGATTTTCCAAGTTTCATTGTTTCGCATGACTTACTTCAACGATCCGTGGATTCTTCCTTCCCCATCAGCCACGATGGAAGGGGCAGGGCACCATGGTATGTCCATGCCCTTGTCCATGGAAAAAGTGGCATACTCTTTAGTCCAGCAAGCTTCCGCTAACCCTGATCCAACTCCCGCACAAGAGTTAGATCTGATTCTAGAGCCTATTTGGGCTCAAGGTTCCCTCACTGATACAGATTCTTTAGACTTAGTCTTTCCCTCAGATGAAGCAATCATTGAAGCAATGACTAGTCCGAACAAACCCTAGGATAATCTCCATCACAGATCTTACTTCCTCCCAGATTTAAGTAGAATTGAAGCAGGGGAATTCACTTTGACTATGACTAGAGACAGGTCTTGTCCTATCAATCCCTTGCCTACACATGTTGTTTATGCCGAGGGTAATATGGAAACCATTGCCGAAACTATACTTGTCTACATCTCCACAACCCTTGGCGTCATGGAGAATGTTTTCGTCACAGCTGACTGCTCCCCCAAAGAGATTCGAATCTACACAGAATTATTTAAGGAATTACATGACGTTTTTGCTTGGTCTTACAAGGAAATGCAAGGTATCAATCCAAAAATTGTTGAACACAAGATCACAACTTATCCTGATGCTAAGCCAGTTCGGTAGAAGCTTCGTTTGGTTAATCCTAAGAAATCAACAACAATTAAGGTTGAATTCAAGAAACTGCTCAAGGCAGGTTTTATATACCCCGTCCATTTGAACCAATGGGTGTCAAACCCCATGTTGGTTGATGAAAAAAAGGGTACGATTCACATATGTATGGACTTCCATGATTTGAATAAAGCCTGTTCAAAAGATAATTTTTCCACAACATTTATTTACCAGATAGTCGATGAATGCTCAGGTTGCAAGGCCTTTTCTTTCATGGATGGTTTTTCAGGATATAATCATATACAAATTAAACCCGAAGACCAACACAAAACAAAATTCATTTGTCCATGGGGCACATTCGTGTATCGTAAGATGTCATTTGGTGTGAAAAATGATGGAGCTACCTTTCAGTGGGCCATGTCTTTTCCTTTCCATGATCTTAAACATATCGTCAAGGCCTACTTAGATTATTTATCATCACGATCTCGTAAGAGAACTGATCATCCCACACACCTTCGACTTATCTTTGAGTGATGTCGCTACTTCCAGATTCGCTTGAATCCCAACAAATGTAGTTTTTTCATGATGTCGGGCTGTCTGATAGGTTTCATAGTTTCAACAACAGGGATCATGGTCGATCATCTCAAGGTTGAGGAAATAGTTCAGTTGCCTCCCCCAGGTACAATCCTTCAACTTCAGAGTTTACAGGGAAAAGCAAACTTTTTGCAGCGTTTCATCAAAAACTACACCAAGATCACAAAGGGCTTTATGCGTTTACTGAAGAAGGATGTTCCTTTTCATTGGGACGATTTCGCTAAATGCTCCTTCGAAGCGCTGAAATGTGCCCACAAAACTACCCCTCTACTTCGACCACCTAATTATAACAAAGATTTCTTATTATACTTGGTCGTAGCAGAGTCAACCATCGGCATGGTCTTAGTTGAGAAGGATGATTTACTCTCGGAATATGTGATTTGTTACCTGAGCCGAGGCTTGGTTGGATCGGAACTCAATTATTCTCATATTGAAAAACTTGCGTTGGAAACAATTCATGTCGTCCAATGGTTCTGTCATTATATTTTGTTTCACAAGACCATCATCATTTCCATTGTGAATCTGTTTCAATACGTGTTTACACGATGGGTAATCGGTAGAAAGATCAATATATGGATAGTTTTCCTCCAAGAATTTGACCTAGATTTCGTTTCTAAGAAATCCAAAAAGTCACTGGTCTTTTCGGAACTCATCTCAGAACTTCTAGTCGAGTCAGGTGATGTTATTCCCTAAGAGTCACCTATTCAAGGAGACATGTTTTTGATAACATCTTTGGACCCCTGGTATGGAGATATACTTGTCTATCTTTAGAATTTGAAGTGCCCTGCCTCTGCTTCTCATGATGAGTGTCACCATATACGCCATCAAGACAAGAACTATATCATACTCGAAGATACTCTGTATCGTCGAGGTGTAGATTGCATCCTTCGTCAGTGCCTCACTCATGAAGAAGTAGAAATAGTGCTTAACGATTTCCATACTGGAGCATGTGGCGGTCATTTTTCTGGGTTGGAAACAACCCAAAATATTTGACGAGTCAGTTACTTTTGGCTAACACTAATAAAAGATTGTATCGCATCAGTTAAGAAGTGCCACCCGTGTCAAATCTTCTCATGGAAGATGAGGGCACATCCCGCTCCCATGTTTCCCGTCATCATTGTTGGCCCCTTCACCAAGTGGGGGATTGATTACACTACCTGCAACCCTCCTTCAGCAAGGGGGCACCATTATATCATCGTAGTAGTAGACTACTTCACCAAGTGGGTCGAAGCTATGCCAATGTTCAAAGATGATAGAGAGACTGCCACCCTCTTTTTTTTTAACCAGATTATAGCATGGTTCGACATCCCGAGAGAGATTGTCACTGACCATGGAAGTCACTTTCAGAACACAATGATGACTGAGTTACATCAAATATTGGGTTGAGGCAAGAGCATTCGTCACCCTACTACCCTCAAGTAGATGGTCAGGAGGAAGCTGTCAATAAATCTCTTAAGAACATCTTACAACACATGATCAATTCAGCCAAGTCAAATTGGCATTTGATGTTATACTCGGCATTATGGGCCTAACGAATGTCTGTTAAGACTGCAACCGGTTTCTCACCTTTTCAACTCGTTTATGGGATGGAAGCAGTCTTTCTTATAGAGTGCCAGATCCTGTCTCTCAAGTTGGTAGTACAATTGTTTCTAGACACTTCACTGCTTAAAGAGTGTTTATTATACCTCGAGCAGCTCAATGAGCAACGTCGGGATGCAGCCTTGGCCAATGAGGCTCACAAACAAAAATTCAAGTGTCAATATGATCGGTTTGTTCGTCCTCGGATTTTCTCGGTAGGCGACCTTCTCTTGGTCTACGCCCAAGATAAGGACCCCCTAGGGGTAGGCAAGTTCAAACCCATGTGGTTCAGACCTTTCATCATAAATGAGGTTCTAAAAAAGGGGACTTATCATCTGTTAGACTTTGAGGGAAATGCTTTGGCAGAACCTAGAAATGGGCTCTACCTCAAGAAGTATTACTCATAGGTAGGTCACCTTAGGTAACTTTTTGTAACATATGTATAGTTTTTGTACATTTGCATTTTTAGTCTTCACCCTTTTTTGGTTTTATGGACGTGTCGTTTTTTTTCACTATGGTAGATGTCAAGTGAATCGGAGGTGTTCGTTGGGTTTGCAGATGGTGCTAACCGACACTCTTAGAGGCTTGCATCCGCAGCTTGCATAATCTACACACCTCAAGGCCAGTTGTTATCTTCAGGAGGCATCTGTTTAGGTGACACCACAAAAACTGTTGCCGAATACAGTGCAATTCTAGAGTTGTTGTGTGATGCTTTGTCACATGGTATTTCTCATCTCCGGGCATATTTAGATGCTCAACTGGTTGTGTCTCAGTTAAATGGAGTGTACTGCATTTATGATCCCACTCTACACTGACAATTCCTTAGGGTACGTCCCTTAGAATGAATCTTTGATTACATTACGTATATCCATGTTCCTAGGAGATTGAATCAAGTTACAGACACCCTAACTAATCATGTATTAGATTGGCATTTTACACACATGTAAAGAAAATCACACACACGCACATGTAAATACATTGGTAAAATAAATGTAGTCCATAAACACATAAAAATCCATATATAATATCAAAAATATCAGAGTACGTGCGGGGGCGCAAGCCCCTAAAAATACATCCAGTAATGAGTCATGGGGCTTATGCCCTAAAAAATATACAAATAGTGACCCTGGCACGTGAAAAGTCCAACCTAACTAAGGACGAGGACTATTGGCCCTATTATAATGGTCAACGACGTTTTCCAAACGTCGAAAAAGTCGAACCCACATCCAAGGCACCCCCACTACATGAGGTTGAATAGATGGCAACAGATCCTCGATCTCTTCCATGGGGACTGTGCGAGTGAGCAAGGTAAAGTTTCTCTCTACTCATCTCAAAAATCTCTCAGCCTCATCGGCTGGAGGTCCTCCTGCTACTACTGGTCCGTCGGCTACAACCGGGGCAGCCTCTGGTTGAGGACGTCACATGTTCCTCGCAAAGGCCGCTGGTCACACTGGCCCCACATATGCACATACTAGACACAGATTTTTCAGATACTCTGGTGTATAAAAAAAAATGATATATATAAAAACAAAATAAAAAATTAAATAAATTTGATAAAGAAAAAGAAAAAAA